>CAWUFW010016655.1:0-298884 GCA_963921515.1 Calotriton arnoldi | reverse complement strand
TCTACACTCCTTGGAAAAGGAGCGAGGTCCTTTCCCTAAAGAGTCAGTTGCCAAGATCCAAGGAAAACCCCACTGCATATTATAAAGAATTGACGGAGGCGGCCTCCTCCACAGTAATGACGCTAGCTGACATAGAGTTGTTTTTCGGCTTGTTGGTACCGGTGGATGTAAGGAGACAGTTCCATATGCAGGACCATGCATTGGAGCTGGGTGGCACATGGGACGAGATCAAAGCGTGGGATAAGGAGCGCAAACCTTCTTCCATGGCAGATGATTAGCCAAAGACAACTGAGTGTTCTCCATCACCAATTGGTTCACTCTCTCTACCAACCCATTGGCTTGAGGTCGGAAAAGAGCCACTTTCTCATGCACAATCCCCATGCCAGAAAGATAAGCCGTCATCTCCCTAGATACGAACTGCACCCCATTATACGACACAATAGTTTTGGTATTCCTTCATCCCTGAAATCTTCCTCCAGAAATTCAATAACAGTTAACGTGTTCACTTCCTCCACAGCCTTAACCACAAACCACTTGGTATGATAATCTACTAAGACTAGGATGAACCTGTTTCCTGTTCCTAATCTAGCTACAGGTCCCAGGAAATCAATGGCCAACTTTTCCCTGGGCCTTTCAGGTAAACTCATGACTTCTAACAGAGGTTGTCTGATCACTTTGGTCTTATCGCTGTTTGCACATGCCACACAATTCTTTACTCTTTCCTCCACATCATGATCTGTACCAGGCCACCAAAATGATTGCCTCACTTTCCTTTTCATGACCCCACGTCCAAAATGTCCCTCATGAATAATGTCAAGAATGCTCGTTGGAATACTCCTAGGAGGAACAAACTGGCTCCTTCTCCTTAACTTAACATCAACTATGCTCAACTCGTCCTTGACTTTGAAAAACTCTCGCATTTCTTCTCTCAGTCCATCCCTTTCTTCCCATTCACGCACAACCCTCTCCTCAACTTCCTTCTTCACATCATCTTCCCTTGCAACCATCCATTCTCTTGCAACTATAGCCAACTCCCCATCCACAAACACTTCCTTCCTGGATACTACCTCTGCAATGGTTTCCTCTACCTCCACCGGCATTCTTGACAGATAGCCTGCTACCACGTTCTTGCTACCTTTCACAAATTCTATTTCAAAATTGTAATCCATTCACAGATAACAACCATCTAGTGATGTGTGGCGTAACGTTTCCTTCCAAACCTCTTCCACCTTTGCAGATATACGTTAAAGGTTAGTTATCAGTCCTCATTTTGAAAGGAATTCCCCACACATAAAATCTGAAGCGATTGATCCCCCAGCAGCAGGGCAAGACTTCTCTCTCAATCACAGAGTACGCAGTTTCTGCTCCTTGCAACCTCCTGGATGCGAAACCAATTACATTCTCTATTCCATCCTTAACCTGCGTCAAAACTGTACCAATCCCCACATTGCTAGTGTCTGTAGTGACATACGTCTTTCCTGTTACATAAAAATGTCCCAATGTGGGGTCTTGGACTATACTCTCTTTTATTCTTAAAAATGCACTCTCACACTCTTCTGTCCACTCAAACTCCTCTCCTTTTTTCATTAACCCTCTCAAAGGATCTACAATCTCCGTAAAATCTCAAACAAATTTTGCACAGTATTCCGCCAGTCTTAGAAATGACTTTAATTCATCCTTGGTATAGGGCTTATGCGCTTTCTCTATTGCTGTCACTATATTTTTCTTTGGACTCATACCCTTAGCACTAATAGTATGTCCCAAATATGTCACTTCTTCCTTCTTGATTTGGCATTTTTCTTTCTTTACAGTCAAACCATGTTTCTCCAATCTCAACATCACTTCCTCAAACAACCCGTCATGGTCACAAGCACTCTTCCCCACAATGAGTATATTGTCCTGGAAACACAGGACATGATCCAAGTCTCCAAAGATACTTTTCATTATCCTTTGAAAAACCGTTGAGGCTGAAGCAAGCCCAAAAGGCATCCTTTTGTAATGGAACGCACCCAATGGAATAATAAAAGAGGCCAGGTGTTGGGACTCTACATGCAAATTCACTTGATGATATGCAGATGACATGTCTAGAATGATGAACACAACTCCTTTACCTTCCATTGTCAACATTTCTGAAATATTTGGAAGTGGTTGTCTGTCCACCCAAATGCAATCGGTTCAAGTCATGTAGGTTAATACATAACCGAATATTTCCCTCTCCTTTGGGTGCCACCACAATTGGAGCTAGCCACTCGGATGCTTCAATGGACTCGATGATTTGCTGTTACAACAGTCTATCTAGTTCTTTCTTCAAGGGTTGCCCTATCATGTTAGGAACATTCCTTACTTTGTGCACCACCGGCTTCACTCCTTCCTTCAAAATGATCTTGTGTGAAAACCCCTTCAACAAACCCAACTCATCGGAAAACTCTTTAGGATACCTCTCTATTAAGTTCTCATGGTCTCCTTCGTAAACTTCTTCCACCTCATTTTGTTCAGTCAACATTACTGGTTCTGCAGCATTGGGATTTATGATTATTTCCAGATCTTGTTGATGACGCCACCCTAGCAAATCTGATCCATAATCAGTAATGTACGCCCTTCCATAGACATCCTTCCCTTTGAAACTGATAGTCATCCATTTAATTCCTAAGATTTCTATCTTCTTGCCTGCGTAGCCCACAGCTTTCATATCAGGCTTGCATAGTTGATAACCATTAGCACAGTCCCATTTGTTCTCATTCGTTTCTTTGGAGATAAGGGTGAACAGACTTTCAGAGTCTACTAACACGTCTACAGACACCCTTCCAAGGAAAACATGACAGTGCGGCTTCTCTAATTTATCAACACTTTCTAATTTCACACCCGGTATTCTCACATTCACTTCCTTCACTTTTGTTTCCCCTTCTACATCCACCGTTAAAATTATTTCTTGAATGCTTTCACAACTATCATCTACTTCTTGATCAATTTGTTGAACCCTTCGTGTATCCCTGACTTCAATTTTGCTCCTACATACTTTTGCGAGATGTCTTCTTTTCCCACATTTCTAGCTGCACACATTGTACTGGATGTGATGTGGCCCGGGGCACCACATCGGGAACACTTGGGGGATATTCTCAAGAACGTGCGATAATCATCGCTAAAATAGGTTAACGCAATTTTTCATATCGCCGTCTATCACGGGAAAATAATTCCTGTTAATGTCTTATTCTCAACACGGTGGTAACATGCGATAGCTTCCCGATAACGCGTCAAATGTCCGCGATAAAATCACCGGGACAGCGATAAAAATCTAAAGCCGAACGTGAAAAAAGTGGCGATGGGCCCAACCGCGATAAAAAAATCAGCGATAAGCTGCGCCAGGCCTGCAATTCACACACGTCAGGCGGGAAAAATCACTATAAAAGCAGAAAAAAAACACAAACAAAACCAAAACAACTGCGAAGCACAATGAAGGTAGCCAGAGCAAGTACAGAGGACAACCAGAACCCCACAGGCCCCAGCCTGTGGGCAATGTGGGTCAGGATGCGGAGGATGGTTGTCCTTTTGAGCCTGTAGTGGGCAATGGCATCCTCTGGCGTTGAGTGTCTGAGGCTAGTGCGTTTTAGGAACGTCCGCTGTCTTCTTCTGCGCTGCCTAGGTGGTAGTCCAGAGGGGGGGCCAGGGGGGGGTCCTGGGGGTGGTGGTGGGTGTTGTGGCCCTCTTGGGTCTCCAGGCTGCATGATCATTGGCTCCTTGGCATCTGTTGGTCTTCAGATGTGGCTCTGGGCTGGGCTCCCTTTCTACTGCAGGTTGTCGTCCTGCTTAACACCAGTAATAGGCAGGTGTTAAATCCCTGCTGCTAACGTGCCTTATCGCCTGTTTTTGGATCGCTTTGCCGATCTGGCTGGTCGTTGAGAATATCGCGAAGTGGTGTTTTCGTGTGTTTTTGCACGGGAACGCCTACTCTGCATATCATTAGCGTTAGTTGTCGCTCTCATCCGTGGTGATGTTTTTTGCGGCAGCTATCGCTGGAAAACTGGCGATATCGGCAGTTTGCACCAGCTTGAGAATAGGGCGATAAATCTATCACCACTTTTGCGGCGCTAAAGTGCTGATAAATCGGCGATAAGTCCTTGAGAATATGCCCCTTTATTTCTCTCCAATTTGCATTTCTTTGTATCGCCTCTACTTCTCCTTTACTTTTTCCATCACTCATTGTTTTAGTATCATTACTTTTATTGCTACCTTTCCTTACTAATTGCATAGCCCCAACTTCACCAACGACATTGTCTTTTTTTCATTAGTTGCAGAATCCATCTCTTTCAACCACATTGCTGTATGCTCCATGCCTTTGGCTATTTGAATCGTTTCTTCCAAATTGGGGTCTTTCATCAACAACCTCTCTTTGACTCTCTTATTGATCTGATCTCTAATGAGAGAATCTGCTAACTGTTCATAGCGACATGACAATGCCAATCCTCACAAAGTTGCAACATAAGATGCTATGTCTTCGTCCACCTTTTGCACTCTTGAGAATAATTTATGTCGTTCTAACACTAAATTGGTTTTGGGAGTGAATTGAATATCTAACATCTGCATAGACATGTCGAAGACATTGCTTGGTTGTCCATCACCCATACCCAAAGATACCTCTGGTAAGTCTTCATATATCCTTCTCCCCTCAATACTTAAATGATAAAGAAGAATTGCTTGACATCTGTGTGGTCCATAGCGATCACCACCAATGGCTAACATGTATGTAAGAAATAGTTTTTTCCACTGTTTCCACAGCACAGGTGGATCTCCAGGAGAGGCTAAAAAGGGTGGAGGTAAAGCTATGGTTTGATCTGCCATCCCTGCTATAAACTCAACACAATGAATTTAAAAAAACAAGTTAAAATAATAATATAATACAATAAATTAATATAATAAGCTACTATAATAAACTAAAACAAATAATGCGTTAATCCAGCTTATTACGTTCTGCTATTCCTTCCGAGAAGACCACGTGGAAAGTCTGCGAGGAGCCTGCAAGAGAGCAGGGAGTGGGGAGTGAGGAGCTGTGGTCCGGAGCGCGGTGGTCTGTGCAGCAGTCTGTGTGGTGTTTCGCCGAGGGCTAAGGAGCTGTGCGGCAGTCTATTTGGTGTTTCGCCGAGGGCCGAGGAGCTGCTGCCTGGCGCCAGGAGTGTCAGGGGACGGCCTGGACTTCGCAGGAGCAGGAACAAGCTGTCGGTAGGTGCGGAAGAGCGGAGGAGCCTGTAGCGGTGGCCGCAGAGTGAAGAGCCCAGGCGATCCCGTGGAAGCGGCCCAACTAGGTTGGGTGCGGCTTGCAGTGCTCCCAGCGTGCCCTGCTCTCGGGTCTCTCTTTTTCCTCTCATCCTGCCCCCCTGTCCTCGCCTCCATCACCGTAACTTCACCCAGGGCCTCTAAACAACGGCAATTAACGGCCGCTGCTACTGTCGACCTGTTGACCCATCACTGGTGCAAGCCTGCTCTCACACACCCTCTCATTGACCCCAGACCTCGGATTTAGTCTGCCTCCCAGCACCTGATCCGGGTCTCAATCTGCCGCCACACCGCCAGACACAACCGGTGTAGCGCAGCTTGTCCCCAACGCCGCCAGCTTTAGCCTGTCTCTACGGTGTATCACCGCTCAACACCACCACCACCCCATTGCGGTACTGCATCAAAGCACCACTGCACCACGGTCCATGGTCCATGGTCGACAGGCACAGAGAACAGGCGGGGAGGTGAGTGGAGAGTGGTGAGTGCTGAGTGGTGAGGGTGTTGGCCTCCCGTTCTCTCCTCACAGAGCAGGTTCCCTTGAGTCAACTGCTGCTCTGGTCATTCCTCTCCTCCTCTCTACCTCTTTCACCCCTGGCCAGCGAACAATTGGAAACAGAACACCGGCCCCTGGCAGGATAGCTCTAGAAATCAGAGGCGAAAGGGCCAAAGGGGGGAGAGGTACCAAAAAGAAAAAAAAAGTAAAAGATAGAAAGGCTAAAAAAAAGCTCAAAAGGACAAAGAGGCCAAAGAGGCAGTACGCAAGGGTAAAGATAAAGTTAAGACAAGGATAGTTAAGACAAAGACAAGGGGAAGGTCAAGGTCAAGAGAATACGGAGGGGAAAAAGAAATATAAAAAGAAATATAAAGATATAAAGAAACAAAGGAACAAAAGGAACAAAGAATAGAAAAGACAATGGACAAGGGCTACTAAGACAAAGGGACAAAAGGGATAAAAGGTGGAACCCTTTCCTGGCTGGGGACGAGGCGGCCAGGTGTGCGGGGGCGCAGAGCTCCGGAGGAGAGGTTGGGCGGGGCCCTTGATAAGCTCCGTTAAGATTCCCCACCAACAACGTACTGTCCACTGTCAACTGCCACACATAATAAAAGCAAGGCAGGTGCTACAGCACCTACCGCTATGAGGTCGGGGAAGTCAAGGGACCAGCCGGCACATGTCAACCCCAACAAAAGAACAAGGAGGGCATATAAAAAGGTTCTAGTGAAGGACAGTGAAGACGACCAGAGGATGAAGGAGGAGGGGTAAACCCTCCTGATCTCGCCTCTATTCACCAGCCCACAAACTCCACTAAACACCCGGGGGAAAGGGGCAACTAGTGTGTCTACCCCGAAAAAGCCCGGACATCAACCCAAAATGTATACGAAGTTCTCATTTCCTAAAATACGCTAGCCCAGTCTTGTGTCTGAATAGTAATAACATAAACAACCTACCAACTCCACTGCAACCAAACATGTTATATGAGACGAGTCAGCAGCTGTGGAAAGTGACTATTGGAGAGTCAGCCGAAGTTGGAGATGGGGAAAACTGTGTGGCGGGAATAGCCCACACAAGCAAAGAAGATCCAAGCAAGGGAACTGAAGAAAACGCCCTAACGAGCCCAAAGACGCAGGAGCGGGCAGATCCTAAACAAAATGACAGCCGGAATGGGAGCAAGAGTGAGGGCCAAGGTCAGGCCACAAACCTTGTAACAGCAACAAAAAAAGAAGGGAAGGAAAGCCCCCACAGGCACTCAGAGGAAGAGCCTCAGGATGAAGGGCTCCTAACACGTATGAATAAAGAGGGACAGGAGACACAAGCATCCAGCCCGACTTGGAATTGCAACATCCCAAAAAGGGGAGACACAATATCCACAGGACCCCAACAGCATGGCAACCCATCGCCAGAAGCAAAACCCGTGCAAGGAAAGCAAATCTCCCTAACGCTCGAAGGCACGTCTGTGCTACAAGAAAGCAACATGGGGAATAGAGAACTCAATAAAGCAGTCAACACGACAGAGGGAAAGTCATTAAATACACTTCAATTAATAATGCAAGATCGGCCCGCAATTCAAATCTTTGATCAACAGCATGAACAATTTGCACCAAGCTGCGCACCTGGCCAACCACACTCGTTGGGGCAAGTTACATCATCATCTCAGGTCATGGAACCAGAATCCTCCTACCTCACACCAGAGGAGTGGGAAGAACTGGTAGCTTCCTACTCTGTAGCCCCCCAAGATGAACCATCAGGATCAAACACTAGTGCCCCCAAGTCCAACTTTGGCAAGGAAAAACCACAAGCAAAAGAAGACATCTGGACCTCTCTGCTGCACACAATGAAAATGTCCTTAAATGCCATCCAATACCAATCGGACAAGATGGATCTTCAATTGTCTGTCCTTAATTCACTCTCAATTTTCGTCGCCAACATCGACGACAAGCTAGCAGAGCTTAACAATCTGGTCAGAAAGGCGCAAGCAGATACTCAACTCACACAGACGAACTGTACCTGCATAACAATTGTGGACAAGCTGGCAACACTTCCAACAGCAATGGAAAACCTTCTCTCTGACATAAAGGAGGCTGTAAAAAACAAACCAACAGATGGATCTGCCCAGACGAGAAATGATGTTCGGCCAACACTTGAAGTAAGAACTCAGGCATCGACCCAGGTGACCCCAAACCCGATACAAGAAGCAAAGCAGCACGGGGAGGCCATGGACATAACAAAGCTAGGACCAAACAACACCTCATGGAATCTAGGACCCCAACTGCCATTAAATAGCAACACAACATCATCCGGAAAATCTCCGCAAAAAATCGACCTGGCGGAAAGCATCCGACCTACCAAACAGCGGAGAAAGCAGAGGAGGAAAGGTCGCAACCAAAAGACAACACTCCCCGCGCTATTCAGTAGGGGCATGAACCACAGCACTGGGAATGCAACAATGGAACCCACACAAGAAATGCCAGCCCAGATGAGCGAAGAGGCAGATATGGATCATGATTCAAGCAAAACGCTGACACAGGAAGAGAGGCCAAAAACTAAAAGACATACCCCTCCTAACAAAAAACGCACCAACAACGCTGCACTTAAAAACGAACCTGGAAGCCACTGCGGGGACCCACAAGGGGTCACAATAGCAGTAAGCACTACTGGCCCAAAGACACTCCGGGCAATGGAAAAGAGCTCCCAGGGACAGAGATCATTGACGGTGGATTCCCCATGGTCAGGGAATGAACCAATCATTGTGCAGAGCAGACCAACTGACGAGAACGGGCCTGCAGGCAGCACCACAATTGTGTTCCACCCCGAGTACAAATCAAAGGGGATGGTAGATACATTAAACATGGGAAACATCTTATGTTTACTAAGCTCCATCAACAGTTTAAAAAATCTAAAGTCCAGCGATCTGGAGTCAGTCAAATTCATTGAATCATCCGAGCACCCAGGAACGGAAGCAACAAAAACTGTATGGGCCACAGCAGAATTAGCCGAGAAGGTGCTAAAAGAACAAACCAAATTCAACACCTGGGGCATAAAGCTTCGTCCGTTCTCCAAACCTAGATACCCTGACCCCCTAATAACTGACAGAGAACATCAAAAGGAGCGCGGAGAGGCCAACCCGAACGCACGATCATTCTCAGTGCTACGAGGGGCTCGCAGTAAAACTCCTGAGAACTCAGATCCCAGAGAGTTGCATAACAAGAGAGCAAACACAGTGAAAAGTTCAATTTCTCAAGATTGGAGTTGGCTTTCAAGGTCCATAAACATCAGAACCGAAAATTTGTGACAAACTAAGCCCAGCGCCATGAATACTGTAAACACCCTCAATTTGTGCTCTTGGAACCTCAACGGCTTAGGAGACAAGCTCACGGACCCGGAACTACAAATTTATTTGCAAAGATTTGACATCATTGCACTCCAAGAAACGTGGTCTGACTCCCTGACAGCATTTCAGGGATACAACCTGCTCTTTCTTCCGGCTGTAAAGAGTGCAATTTTCGCCACAGCAAGGGTGGCCTTGCTACATACTGCTCCAAACGGAGCATCTACGCAGCAGAACCCCTGGCACATAAACTAGCTCCCCCAAATGCAATACAAGCTTTGCGAATTTCCACCCAGGAGCTGGATAAAAAGGAGGATACTATTTTGATAAATCTCTATTTACACCCGCGAGACAAAACCAGAGGAAGTCAGCAGCTGAAAGAGGAGCTTGTAAAAATACTAAGTGCCGAAAAAACAAATAGCCTGATTATCAGCGGGTACTTCAACCTAAATATGCTTGGTAACTCAATCACAGACACCAATTGCGAGGAGGAACCATTTGTATGGGAAACAAGCTCTCAAGACAACACCTCCGGAGGCAGACATTCGAAAACAGCACAGAGGCTTCTAACAGTACTGGAAGAGCTGGGCTTTCGTGCACTTAATGGCAGATTCCCAGGAGACCGCCCGAAGGCAGCAACGTTCCACAATGCAGCGGCCAGCACTACAATAGACTTTACATTCTGCTCACGCGGCTTGTACCCAAAGGCAAGGGATTTCCACATTGGCACGCTAGATTATAGCGATCACTTGCCCCAGGAAATCACGGTTGAGGCTCTCTCAATATCATATCCACCGTCAGCTAATGCACACAGCCTAGAATACACCACCAACGAGAGATGGATAAAATGTAGAACGGACGACTCAAAAAGTCTCCAATCTCTTGCAAAACAGGTACTGGGGGAAGCACAAGGAGCAGAACCAGACATAATTGAGAGCTGGGAGGTGTTCACAAAAACACTACGAAACAACACTGGAACAAAAAAGGGAAACTTGCGACCTAAAGGAGCGGCCCAAGCTCAGAAACAAAGCAAATATCCAAATTTTAGAAACAACGCTCAACTAAAAAAGTTAAAAGTCTCGATAAATCGAGCTCTTCGAAGAATGAGGAAAGACCCCGCCGCCCACCAGGAGCTGAGACAGCTAAAGGATGCCCACAGAAAGCTGATATGGCGCCTCAAAAAAGAAGCAGACGAGACTCTATGGGCTAAACTTTTACATGACGCCAAAACTAACAACAGCTCACAGTTTTGGCAAAAGATTAACAATCTGACCAATAAGCGGTGTAAGGGCATCAAATCCCATGTCACACTTCAATACAGCTCAAGAAATCCGACCTGGGACAAATAATCTCTCGCATGACCACGAAGCTCGATCACCGCAAATCTATGATAACCAAGCAACAGAACAGGAAATTCTAATCATGAATGCACAAATCTGTAGAAGAATTGCAAAGGGCAGACGCGAGGGCGCGCCAGGTCCTAATGGGATCCCCCCTATCCTGTTTAAACAGGAGCCGGAATTCTGGGACTCTGTATTCAAACCAATGTTTGAAAAATCTTGCAAACACCAACAATACCATCATCTTGGAGGGGCGCAATCATATCCCCAATTTACAACAAAGGAAACAGGAACGATCCAAGAAGCTACAGATTGGTAGCCTTACTCGACAACGAGGCCAAATATTTTGCGGGCCTACTACTTCAGGAACTAACATCTTGGGCTGCAGCAGTTACAGCAATTCCATTCAATCAAACTGGCTTTTGCAAAAATATGGGGACGACAACCAATATCCTAGCTCTTTCTTTAATGATAGATGCTGCACTCGCAACAAAACAACCATTATACCTGTGTTATATCGACTACAGCTCTGCATTCGATCATGTCAATAGAAATCTTTTATTGCAAAAACTAAAAAAGCTGAACATTCCACCGCTGCTTTTAAACCAACTAATCCTCTTGCGTAGTGACACCTGGGTGCAAGTAAAACTAGTTGCAGGAGAATACTTAACAAGGAAGATCCCAACAAGTACAGGGGTAAAACAAGGCTGCGTGCGTGCACCAACATTTTTCAATCTCATTATGGCAGAGTTATCAGTCTTGCTGAATGAAAGCAACTCCCACGCACCCAAGTTAGGGGACGTCCAGCTATCCAACCTATTTTATGCGGACGACTTGGTGCTTATCAGCCGGACCCCCGTAGGCCTACAGCGTTTGCTGGACATCACGTCACGATACTCGGAAACCAACAAGCTAAGTATCAACCAAGAAAAAAACAAAGTTATGTGCGTTAACACCCACAAAACAAAAACAACAAATAACTGTTACTTGGCATCGCGCAAGCTGGAGACCGTTCCAGAATACAAATACTTGGGGGTTATCATCGACAACAAAGGTAACTACAAGCCTCAATGCGAGGCCATAAAAAAGAGAGGAATAATGACAGCAGTGGCATTAAGGAATTTAAAAAACAAGATCTCTGGCCCAAGCTTCCTCCCTCTAACAAGGGTGATCCAGGCAAAATTAATTCCATCTATCACCCATGGTAGCGAAGCTATGAGAGGGAGGGTCGCTGACACATTAGACGGCACCATAGCGAGAACACTGCGAATGATCTTTGGCTTGCCGGGATATACATCCCCTGCACAAATGAGGCTTGAATTTGGGCTACCAAGAGAAGAGTTGGCATGCAAAGGTTCATTTATTAAAAGCTGGCTCAAAATTAGAAGGGGAGAACCGGAGACGTTAAATGCCCTTCTGTGGAAAGAACTACAAGCCAAAGAGGCCTGCCCTGCCAGACTGTACTTGGAGGCTGCTCTTAACCAGCTGGGGCTACGGCAACTATGGGAACAACCCGGGACTCTGGCAAGCCTTAAAAAAGTAGTAAACGACATAGTCAAGAAAGAATCCCTCTTGCAAGACAAAGCCTCCCTGGCAGAGCATGCACACGGTTGGCTCACCATACAATCCTACACTAAACCCTCACCCCAAGCATATCTCCAAACCAGCTTCTCCAAAAACATGAAAGAGAAGTTCTTAAGATTCTGTCTAGGGCTACTGCCCTCCGCAAACCATTTGCCGCCGTGCCAACGCCCTCCGATGCCAGCAATTTGCCGACTCTGCGGGGACGTTGAAGAGAACATAGTATACCTCATCACCGTATGCGGGGAGCTACTACAGGAGCGCCGGACCCTCCTGAGACCGTTATTCAACAAGAAACACATACGGTCGTGCAGGCAAGCGGTGCTGGCTAGCTTCCTCGGCGACGATGTCCAACTGAGCTGCCGTCTGGTAAAAGTTTTAGCAGCCACGGAAGCCCACTTCAATAAATGGAAAATAGGTCAAGCAGACAATAGCGTACCAGAAGCAGTGCGGCACCTAGCTTCATGACCCTTACCGAGAAGATCCACGCTCTCACCATCACCGCACCAAGAACCCCAGCGCCGGCAATCTGCGCACAACCTGCACCTTAAGAGGTCCAAGTGATCAGGAGGGGATGAGGGTCCTGCTTGCAAGTTGGTCCCTATTGTTAAACCCGGATCAGGGTTTTAAAGCTACAGAGACAGCAGCAAACGGAACCTACATAAAAGCTAGTAGGGCACAGCTGTCTCCCTGAAACCCACGCCTTCTGTACAATAAGCTCTATGTATGCTTTTAATGGAATCTTAGGAATTCATCTGTTTTACTGTTTTTCTGCCTTAATAGGTTTTATTTGCTGAATTGAAATGATGAAGAATATAGTTCAAGGCCATGCGGCGGGCCAACCCCTGAGGCCCTGCACCTATTGTTTATGCCGCTCTTGCACTAAGCACTTTCTCTGGCACACTTGCACATTGTACCAGCCGCCCGAACCAGACTGCTGCTAAACGCACGATTAAGAGGCTGAAGGGCCAGGCCATGCTGTAATCACAGGCCTGCATTAGCTGCCAGTCACTACTTTTAACTTAATTTACACTTAATTTGTCATGAATCCTAGTTTTGACAAACATCTGCATGCTAAGCATACCATGCACTTTTCTGTATTAACTAAGTACGAATTTTAATTAGCACCCAGACTCTATTGATTATAGATCTCGATGCAACCTTGTGCACATAGACCCCGCTACTTGCTCTTAAGGTTGGCGCAACATTACATGCACCCCATCCGAGTATACAGGCTTTGATTAACAAAACTGTCCGCCTAACGCTTTCCCAGCTGCCCTGCCTTTGCCCTCAAGTCACCTGCGCACATGGCACTTTTCGCAGGCTCAAGATCCTCTGCTGCGAATTTTGCACTTTCAGACGTGAACCGCATCAGCGCTCAGGCTAATTTTACGCTCATAAATCACTAACCGCATTTTAAAAGCTTTTATCTTTCATATTTAACAGCAGCTTTTTTTATTATCCTTGAACTGCCATAATGGCAATGTGTCATGAAATGAACTTTTATTATGAAATTGTGTAATTTGACGGATGTTTGTAATGGTTTTAATTAACTGTACAATAAAATTTACTTACTTACTTACTTAGTAAGTATTTGTCTTCCATAGTTTAGTAGTAGTCTTGTTAGGTCTCGCCTAGCGACGCAGCGCAAAGCGCCGCTCGCTATGCGAGATCTATTGTTGTCGACTTGGGTTGGAAGGGGGACAGGACATGTGCACGCGTACGGCAGGAAGGGGGCCTGGACAAGAGATGTGCACGCGTATGGTGCGAGCAGGAGTTGTAATAACGCCGCAAACCGTACGCGTGCACATCAACTGTCTGTGCCGAAGCTTAACAGACAGGAGATGTGCACGTGTACGGCTCGCGGCGTTATCACAACTCCTGCTCGCACCATACGCGTTCACATCTCCTGTCCAGGCGCGGCGCGCTTGCATGCACCACTCACTGGCTCTTGAATCCTGCTCCGGCCGCATCATGCGGCATTCACGAAGGCGGGGTGGGCTCCCGCCGGACTTCCTCTACTGCTTGCCAGTGCGGGGTGGGCTCCCGCCTCGCTTCTCCGACACGCGGGGCTCCCTCAGCTCACGGGAGCCCCGGACACTTCCGGACACGCGCTCCATGCCCCGCCCATGTCCCAGGCAAGGTTGCCTGACTTCCGGGTCATGCTGAGAGCGGCCCGGAGAAGGCTTCCACAACAGCTCGGGCTGCGGCGGCGAAACGCGGGGTGGGCTCATCTGATGAAACATTGAGGTAAGGAAGGCAGGGGATGGGGAGAGGGGCAGGAGTGTGTTAAGGGGGTAAACTACATCAGTGGTTTAACTGATACAGTGCTGGATGCCGGCAGTGTGTGGGAAGAAGAGTTAGTAATATTGCGTGAGGCAAACTTTGTTCATTGTGTTCCTGCAGCATTAGGCTCAGATTTCTGTAGTAACTGCTTCTCAATAAAAGTATTGGCATAGCCAAAAGATGTTGCCTTTGGGATTTATTAGCTTCACCAACTGCTTTTGGCAGTGCTGTACAGTGTCAGGATGTTGTGCAGAGACACCAAAATAAACTAACAAAAAAATGTAAAAATAAAAAATGACAAGACAGCATTCGGGGGAGAATGGACCAGGGGGACATGGGGGGAGATGGGGGAACTACTGGAAAACACATGCATCCATGGAGTCCTTAAGCAACAAAATTAAATGCGGGAGAACAATGCGGAAATAGAGGGGGAAAAGTACACAATGGAGACAGCTAGAAAACGTGCATTCTTCAGGAGTGCATAAACAAAAAACAAAAAAACAAAAAAACAAAAAAAGCACTGTCTAAGCCAATACATCTAGCCTTGGCATCTAGGTTCTATGTTTTTTTAATTTTTTCCTACACGATGAAGAGTTTAATTTGATACTTTCTGGCCCACCCCTACTCAATGACTTAAACATTGCCCAAACAGCCGACTGGTACTCATTAACGGGCACGTCCGTTACCAAATCAGTTAATGACTTTGTGGGCAAACACACCAGCTTCTCATGAAGACCGGTAGCTGAATAATATCGATTAGGATACTGGGTGGTCACACAGCCTAGGGGTACTAACATGGAATATTAATGGATTTGTGAGAACGTCAAATTTAGATATTTTTAGGGAGTTAATTAACTTACATGAGATTGTATGTTTGCAAGAAACGTGGCTGTGCAAAGAAACAAACGATTCATGGGTTTGTGCAAATAAATAGGACAGCCAACAGGAGTCAGCAGGAAAGCCCCTCTGGGGGGTTAGTAACCATGATATCCACCAAAATAGCCAACAAGCATTTGCAATGCAATAGGTCTCGCATTTGCGAGACTTTGAGCTACTGGCATTGTAAATGACAAACCTTTTATCTATGTGTTGGTTTTGAAAACATAAATAAAACGCATTGTCATTTACAATGCCAATAGCTTAAAATTTCGCAAATGCGAGACCTATTGCATTGCAAATGCTTGTTTTTATGTTTATTGTGTGAATTTGAATAGTCCATCTTTTAATCACTGACATGCAGTTGCTGACGTGCAGTTGCTGGAGCAGGAAGTATGGCAGTCACTAACATGAGGTAAGGATGACTTTTGTGGCTCTGTATATATTTCAGTTATGTTTTAATTTTTTTTCCCTTTAGTTTTATTGCTGGATTATTGCCGATACACAGGCTAATGTGGGGAATGGTCTGCAGATTGTGGCATACGCTCTATGTGGAGTGACAGCGCACCTGCTAATGCCAAAGGTCAACACTTGAGCCGCTTGACTGGAGTCAACGCTGTCTTCGGTTGAGCTCGTGTTTCAGCTAACGCTGTCTTCGTTTGAGCCTCTTCAGTGGTGCTGGCCGTCTTTGTTTGAGCTTGTGCTTCGGGTAAGCTGAGAAGCTTGTGGTGAATAATTGCTTCCGTGCGCCACACACGCGCCTGTGCGAGCTCGTGCTGTATAATTGATCTGAGTGCCACACACGAGCTGGAGGTCGTCGTCTGTTGCCACTGCACGCCAGTACACACGCTGATGCTCATGTACTTCTTCTTGCGCAGGTTATGTTTGTTAGAGCTCGCGCTGATACACTCGCCGGTGCTCAAATAGTTAAACTGAAATCGGACCAATTATCAGCAGAAAAGAGGCCGGAATCAAACATAGATCCATATACAGCCAACTCGTTTGAGAGCATTTTATATATTAAGTAATTTTCAAAATTACCCCACAACAGCACTGGTAACTTGCCTTGATTACTTCTTTTCCAGGGGTGCAGATGCCGCAGGACTGTCCCCCTGCACAGTTCCCTCAAGTTGTTGCCAATGTAAAGATCCAGGAAGACTTGTTTCTTCATAAAAGTACTCTTGTAATGCGGAATTACTTGACTATTTAAATTCCACTGCTTCACCAGCAGAATTAAAGTATGCAGTGGTTTCTAAAGTTTAGAAACTACTGCATACTTCCGGCGCCTTTGAATACTCTGCATAAATTAGCTTTCAGTCACTGCAGAGTATTGTAAGGGCGCTGAGTATTATCTGCAGTGGCGTCTAAAGTTTAAAAACCACTGCATATTTCTCGGTGCCCTTGAATACGCTGCAGTAATTAACTTTTAATCACTGCAGGGTATTTGTAAAGATCCAGGAACACTTGTTTCTTCATAAATGTGTATTATGAACACAACATCTCCAGCTGTACTCAACTTTCACCAGCTTCTTCAGTTATAATCAGCTTAACATTCTTTTCCTAGCTCTGACCTCATCACATTCCATGCTGCCAGCACCTCATGTCTCCACTGTATTGTAATGGCATCGAGTAAGTATATGCAGTGGTTTCTAAAGTTTAGAAAGCACTGCAATACACTCGATAAGTTTGGCTGCATTATTTTCATAGCGCAAAATGCACCCTTAAATCCATTTTTGGACGCAAACGTGCATTTAGCTTTATGAAAATAGCACTAAATGCCCACTTCGCCCCATGGTGGAATTCCTCAGAATCTCGTGGAATTGTAATGTAATTCAGTGTGAGTCCACAGAATGAAACTCCGCCAATTCCGCCCACCTGTATTAAAAACTAGGATTCGCTCAGTAGACGCATATGTGGATCAGAAGTTCAGCATACCAGTCTCCCATCCTAAATATCTCCCAAGAAGCTTTAAAAAGCGCCCAAGCCCTGCCTGACACCAAGCACCCTCAAGCATTTGTCCTTGCCAGCTTTCAGCCGTTCATGCTTACCATAGGCAAGAGGTAAGTCCTTGGGCTTTTCCACAGTATTGTCTCTGTGGAGTACGATCATTGCACAGGTGAGGCATATCCATTTCCAGGCTCCTTCTCTGGGACGTAGACCCCTCAGTAGGGAGATTTTGTGCAGACAATAAAGTAAGATATTGAAAATGAAATACAACTCAGTGAGTTTTGGAACAGGGCTAGCTTTAGGCCGGTGCGACCAGTGCATCTGCACTTGGCGTTGAGCTGGGAAGGGGGCGCTGTTGGGAATTGTGGCGTAAAATGTTTGTACCTCGGAAGCTGCAAATATTACACAATCTTTATTTTTTTTATACAATAGAGCTGTTATTACTTCCTCCTTCCTTCATAATATTGACTCCTCAGTCTCTCCCTTATGCTGGTCATGTCTCTCCTCTGACGGTACTTTGACTCCACTACTTTATTATTATCCTAAAGGGAATGAATTCTGGAAAGCCATATGGTCAAAATGTTTATTGATTTTTTCATGTACTAGTCCATTCTCTATTCAAGATATTTTTTGGAGTACTTTATCTGCTGATTTTATTCATCTTTCTTCAAAGCCTGTTTTATTTGACCTTTTTATTGCTCTTGCTTTTAAAGTTATACTAACTTGTTGGAAAGATAACTCTACATTATGTATTTTGGTTTGGTGGAACCTTATTTGTGATAAACATAGAATATCTATTGTCTCATCTTCTTCGTTATCTTGAAAAATTAAATCTGATTTACTTTGGTTACCTTTTACCACTTTTCTATCTCCACACTCATCACCTTCCTAAAACTATTTTTTTTTCTATTTCTTCTCTTTCTCTTCTTTCTTCTTTTTCTTCTTTCTAGACTCTCCTTTCCTCTCTCTTCCTTTTTGTAAAAAACCTGACAAAAAAACAAATAATTATTATTGGTTAATTTCGCTTTTCTTATCATTAGATTAATTCTGTACTCTGTTAACTTGTTATATTTTACTTAACTATTGTACTGTTTACTATCTTTACTTTTCAATTAAAAGTATTTAACAAAAAAAATGTATGGACATCATGTGATTCCTGCAACTTGTAATTCTTATTGTCCTATGTAAAATCTCCCATAGACTGATTTACACACGTATGATTCATTGTCTCTGTATAATGTGTGTGATGTAAAGTGCTCTGACATCCTATACTGCTATGAGGCACGCTATAAAACAAATGAAATGCATGTGAGAGAGTCTAGGAAGAGATGAGAGGTGCTGGTGGAGGGTGGTAGTGATGAAATCCAGGGTGAAAGAGGTCATTGAGGTAGCTCCAAAAAAGATTGTGGCGCCTGGGTGCCACCAGCGCTAAAGCTGGCCTTGTTTTGGAACACCTAGAAGAGTGAGGGCCAGCTGCGGTTTCTGGGGTTGGGCGGAGGGGCTACGCCCATCTAATTAAAAGGGATTTGGATGGTAATTGCAAAAAACATTTACCATCCTATTTAAATGATTCCAAAATCATTCCCTGCCTTTACCTGTCTAGTCCACTCTCCAAAACAGACATCAGGCAGTCAGGCAGCAGGCAGGTTTAATTTAGACACATGTGCTTGTGCGCATGTGATTTTGGAAGCATTAAAAGTTAAGCAGTATGGGCTGACAAGCTGCCAGCCCGATTCTGCAACAAAAGTGGGTCCTCTGGGACTGCCCACAAATTACACCTAAAAGCGTCACATTCTGAAGCAGTGTACAGTATCAGCCCTGTACTCCCGGGGCTGCTTGTCTATCATCACTGCCTAACCACTCCTCTCTTTCTTATGTCATCACAGCATGACGACTTGGAAAGGGAGGGGTTGCAGCATTAGGAAGTTGGCCTGCCATGTGCTCTAAAAGTTACACTGCGCATATTTCTGCGCCTTGTGCATTCTGTTTAGAGCATTGCAGTACCAGCAGAAAAGCGATTTTAGGAGCTGCAACTGGGCCTCTTTGGAAGTGCCGTGGCTGTTGGTATGCAGCGCCTCTGTCTACTGTGACAACAGATTATAAGACAACTGGGGTGAGTGTTGTTATCTCTACTTTTGCTGTAGTCTCGGGTAAACTTTCCCTCTCTTTGACCCCTCTTCTCTTTCTTCTTACTTTTCCCCGCAGTTCTTGGCCTGTCGATCTCTCCTTTTCCTGCTGTTTCCTCTCTTGAGTCCTTCTCCTTCCGTAGGCAACCAAGTTAATTCCCAGCCTCTGTCTTCACCCAGCAATTAAGGGATATTACATTAAATGCTTGTGTTTTGATTACAGAAAGTTAGTACATACATTTCGTGAGAGATTGTAAAATGTCTCAAGCTCTTTTGTGTATATTGTGCAGATAACAAAGAAAATGAATCGCCCAGCATTGTATATATTTTTTTATGATGTTAAACTTCTCCAAAATGCGTGTTCGTCATTGATTTATTATACATCTGTGATTATTGCAATCCTTTACATTAAATGCTTCAGTTGAAGACTAATTCAGTTAGTCTCTTCCTGTGCTTTGAAACCGAACCCGGGCAGACAGCTGCCTGAAAGAAATGCAAATGTTCAAAACAAGTTACTCTGCAATTGTAAAGGGTGATCTACAAATGTCAAGGATGCTTGGGTGCTGATCTGGTACCGGCTTTGATTGTTGTAATTACTGGAAGGTTTCTGATGGCAGCTATGTATTCTTTTTGAGAGGTAGTGGAAAGATTTAACAATTGATTTGCATTGTGATTGTATTTGTATAGCACTTACTACTTAGACGGATTACTGGGCAGCACAGCCTTCAAGCTCCTTTTAGCTTTAGTCCATTGACAATCTCAAAACGTTTGTTATAACTTTTTTCATTCAAAACTCCATTTGCTATGTATTCATAATAGCGATATAGCCCACATTGAAAGGAAATGGTAAACCCTCGATAAGATCAAGTTTCAAGTTTATTTTTATGAGCTTAGTTACTTAAAACCATTGCTACAAAATATATTGATAAAAAGTTTCATTATAAATTAAATTACAAGCAAAATTTAAGAAAGGAATTTGGTTTAAAACAAATAATGGTACATTTCCAATGCAATTTTTAGTAGACAGTTCGTTTGCTGGATAACTTTTAGCTGCCATGTGTTTGGGTGGAGATGTCGCTCTGCCGAATGTAATGTTAGTGCTGGAGCGTTCCTCTCACAATTACAACATTTTCTTCCTCACCTGCCTCAAGAACTTCACCAGGCGACAGTTCAACATTAGTCAGTACCAGGAACTGCATAGTGTATATCTGCAAATTTGTTCAGACTCAACAGAATTCTTTTCTGAAATGTTGTAAAATCTTTTTGCAAGGTAGTCTAGTAGATATTTAGGGTTTAAGGAGTTCCTTGTTCTTTGAGCACAGCCTGAGGTGAATTGAGCCAGAGTTTCTGTTTTTTTAAGCCTGGAGTTTCCAGATGGAGCAAATTGGTTTTGTACAGGTGATCCAGCAAACATTCTGGGCCCTAAACTATTATTTTAAATGTACTGGGATTTCTTACAACCTATCCAGGTTGGTCCTCCGATGGACCTTGCTCTTCCCATTGAGGGGCAGGGTAAACTAAGGTGTCAGCTGCTGGCTACCCAACGAGGACCATACGTTAGTAGCCAACTTACAGATTTGTAATTAGGTTCAAATATACTACCCTCAGAACAATACTATAGAGGTACAGGATAGCTGCTGGAAGTCCAAACCTCCTGAAGAAATGTAGTCAGGGCAAAATCATGCATACGAGTAACTCAAATACCGCTGTGCAGACCAACAATAATAAGACTTGCTGTTCTGAAAATAATCTATGACTATCCTTACTATACATTAGAAATGTAGCTCAAGTATGCACAGTTACTGTGAAAAGAACATTAGTAAATTAAAAAAGAATCAGACAAATCAATTTCAGTTAGGTATTTGTATTAGCAAATTAGGGGGCATATTAGCAAGACCCACGTTAAAATTATTGCCGCTTTAGCGGCAGGAAACTGCCGCTAAAACTGCGATAATGGGCTTGGTAATATGCGTATAGAATTCCAATAGAAGCCCAGGTTAGATGTCCTGCACATCTAACCTGGGCTTCTATTGGAATTCTATTACGCATATTAGCAAGCTCATTATCGCCGCTTTAGCGGCAGTTTCCTGCCGCTAAAACGGCGATAATTTTAACGTGGGTCTTGCTAATATGCCCCTGGGTCTTTAAGTTAATAATTCAATAAGTTCAGGCATGAGTCTCAGAAACAATCTAAGACTACACATCAATACAGTCAAGAACAAACTTACAAGTTTAAGAAATTAATTTAAGAAGGCATCCTAGCAGGACATTCGAGATTATGTAGTTCAGCTAAAGTGTTTGGAGAGTCTATCTAAGCAAAGAGTTCCTGTCACCAGCAAGGACAGAGGAAAGTACTCAAAAGTTATCTTAGCATCTGCATAGAGTTCAGTAAAATGGCAAGGAAAGCAACTACGGGGTTAGCTAGCAAGTTTGTCAGCTTGAGTTCAGGGGCAGAAAGGGGCAATAAAGGGCAAAGGGGCAGTCAATACTGCAACGGCAGTATCAGCAGCAGGTCTCTCAAGGATGACCCCGCCAAGGACTGCTCTCCAAGGGAAAAATTCCATACCTTCTTGAAGAAAAACGTCCATATAGTTCCACAAGTCCGGAGGTGACATCGACTGTCACACCATTAACGTACGTCATCATTAGCTCATCATCCACTTGCAAGATGCAAAAGTGGTAACAACGACATATCTTCCCATACGATTCATGGGAATGAGTTGTTCATCCTGGGCACACAGGTTAGCCCATAATGAGCCATTCATTCAGCAAAGTTTCTCATGTGCTGGGACAAAAGTACGACTCACACAGTAGTATCTATTTAGGAATTGTAAATTGCATCACCTTCCTCGTAGGAATCCATGGAAAAGTACAAGAAAGTTACATGAAGAGTGCTGAGTTAGAAAATTATGCATTTACCATGTAGAAGAATAGTCCTAAGGAATAAATCAAGTTAGGCATTATAGTCAAAATTTCAAAGTGCTCATATATTTATACGTGTTCTCAGATTTAAGCAAGTGTAATACAGCTAATGTGTGAGTCAAGTAATTAGTTGTCATAGATCGTTGCATGAAATTATTCAATAATAATTGTAGCAGATTGCTGCATTATATAAGTGCATACATGTAAAGTGTCCATATGCATTCTGATATAAAAATTGTTTAAGGAAATCTAAGCTGTCATTGTTATAAAGAACTTGTGTGAAAGATTTCAACTTTCTACCTTGAGGTACATAGGAGTAGCGCTGACTTTTCAAAGCCAATGATGCATTATAATGAGAGTAAAAGAATAGCTTTCTTAGGCCATGAGATATTTGAATTATCATGAAAGTTTGCATGATTAAGTCTAAAGCATATTGAAATATCAATATTTTGTCACATAGATACAATTCTCATTAATTGCCTAATTGCAGAAAGTATGTTTTGTGAGTCATTTATATTAACATGTTTTAACTTATATGAACTTTTAGCCTGTTAAGCATGAGTATATTTCTCTTCTATTTCTACATATCTAAGCACGCTTTTATGGTGCTTGTACTACACTTTACTCATTTTTCATTAGTGTTTTATTTGTGAAATTTTGCTCTCATGTTAAGTTTATATGTCGTGCAAAGAAAGATCAGCTTTCAAGTTGGATCACAGGGAACCACAGAGATGGGTAGCTTATCCCACGGATACTGTAGCGAGACAATATGGAGAATTTTGTGGGCCAGGCAGGCCTGTAAATATAATAAATCCATGAGATGCCACTGTAGTAAACGAAGGACAAGTTTAATAGGGACAAAGCATTACATGTCAGAAACCAAGTGGGCTGCTGCATGAAGGGCATCCATCACAGTGGCCAATCTGACCTTGTAAATACGGGTAGGAAGAGCATTCGCATGAGCCAGCTTGAAAGGGATAATGCGCTGCCCACAGGCTTGAAATCAGCTTCAGGCAAAATGGTTTTGTTCATCCATCAGTAATTTAGGCTGATTTTGAACATTCCAGGGCATGGGGTTTAGCTGGAGTTTATGGTGAAGACATTTACTCTCAGGTATTTACACTGTCAATGATAGAAGGAACATTGCCAAATGATATAAGAGTCTCAATCAGAAATGGATAAAGATGCAAAGATTGCAGATATTAGTAATAATTAGATGGCTTGTATATTTGCTCTTAGATTTCACTCAGCCATCCCAGTAACAAGGATTGCCGAGAGGTTTGTCAAACTCATTTTATTGGCTAGTACACTTGAGTTGAAAAGCATTCACTGGGGTAGTCGCTGAGAAAGGGTATTTTTCTCCTTCCTCAGAACAATATCATCCAATAGCTACAAGGCCAGGCGCGTTGGCACCAGAAACGCCAGGCGAGCAAGAACGCCAAGGATGTTCAGCAGCAGCAATAAAACATCAGCAAACAGCATCAGTAAACTAAAGCAGGGCAGCTGTACAGTGGGCGATGAACAGGCGTCCCCCTAGTGCTGTTGCGAGACTGGAAAATAAAAGTAAACCCCAGAGCTTGTATGAGGAAATTCCGAAGTAGTTCATGTACATTTAAATATGAGGCAATGTGATATTGCCCCTGATGGTCTGCTCGTCCCTTCAGAGTAGTAAGTCTGCCCTGTTTCCTTCTGTGAGGGTACTGGGGGAGGGAAAGTCACACTCTACTCCCCAAAACAATTGAAGCAGCACAAACCGCAATTGCCCTGTGCACTGTACACACTGCACCTGTACATACTGACTCTACCCCCTCCCCCCCAATCACTGCCTCATTTCACCACTGTGCCTGCTTCCACACGCTCATATTTGTATCCAGCCATCCATGCACTGACCGATCAATCCATGCTTTCAGTCACTCATTCTTTCATGCAGTCACTCATACATCATCTGATGCCTATATCCATTCGCCCACCTATTCATCCAACCACTGAACTCATTCCTGCATTCATTTAACCTAACGCACCAACTTGCAAATCAATCGAAAACACTTCCTATTTCAATTGTTAACAATTGTTTTAACATGTGACATGTTATTCTCATCCCAACAAGTGGTTACATATAATTCGGGATCAATTACACCAGTACATGTTCCATTTAGCAATTGTAATAAGATTTTCTTTCCAGTAAGCAGAGTGCCCAATTTGCAAAAAGAGTAGCAAATCTCCATCCATTATAGAACTCTGAAAGAATGCAGATGTGATACTTTTGGAATTCACAAACTTTGATGGCATTATGTATCGTAAACTGAGCCATTCCCAAGATTCAAGGTCATATGATATTTTATGAGTTTGCTACAGGTAGGTGCACTGACACTGACATATTTTTATGTGCGTTTTTTCTCTATAGGGAAAAAGTAAACACTCCTTCCCATGCACTTCCACGAAGCCTTGGGGTCTTCTATTCCCATTCTCATCCTGGAAAGGGATTTACTCCAACCATCTCGTGGAGCAAATCTTCAACAATTCTTAAGGGGTGGAAAAATACCGGAGAAGAATGTGTGAATGTGTACAAGGTCACAAGTGTGTGGGTTCCTACACGCAACTCCTTGCATGGAGTTTACTATTGCATAATTGTACATAGTGATGGCATACACGTACGTACTAGCAAATGCGTTTGATGCTGGTAGATATCCTTGTGTGAATACCTGGCAGGCATAAACCATGCTAATTTATGCTGTACACATAGGTAGGTATACAACCGGAAATGGTTCTGTCAAGCAGTCCCTTGTTTATCAAATATGCGCCAAACAAAAGAGATCACCAACAGAAATGGAAGCTAGCATCTCCATACGCTATATCAAACAAAAGAGAATTATTTTACGAAGCACTCGGTGGCAGTGAAGTCTTCTTAAAGCATTGTGTGCATATATATGTTCGACCTATTTTCCACAGCACATACAGCAAGACAAATACACCTTGCATTTCTGGAATTTTCTTCTACCAGCAAATGATGTGTGTTCGCTTATTAAAAAAGAAAAATGGTTGTGAAAGCAATGCCCCTTCAAACTTGACATTTCTATCCATGTAATAATAGCATGCATTTCGACAAACACAGCCTAACGTACACTGTATAGTTTAATTTAGACAGTCCAGTGCATGCGGAGGGAAAATTCTCTTCTCTGTGCCTTATAATTAATGGCAGAAACCCGATCCAGCAATGACAAGCAGTAGGCACTGCTATACTTCCGCCTCTAGATGAAACCTTGCCTCTGAGCTGAGCTCGAATGCCTGTGCTTTACTTCATTGGTCCGCAAATCATTGACAACAAGGAAAAGTAGGGGTGGCACGTCTGCAGATTGAATTTATTTAGCGCGACGTGCAGTAGCGATAAAGACATGTCTGGAAGCTTTGGCTCTGCCATGGTTCATTGAGGGAGACAAACAGTTCACCAAGCGTGAGATCTCTGAGGTGCTGGAATTGTTCGAAATTCTGGTCGACGCCTTAAATAATTTATTTCACATTTAAGGCGGATTAAATTGTAGCTGGAAAAAAAGAATCGCTTTGCGTGTGCAAATGAGGCAAAGCAGTCAGAGAGAGTGATGGTTAATGTAGAAGTAACATTTCTACGGGCTGTTTGAGGCTGATATCCAGCCCTTTGCCCAAATCACAGATGTGTTCAGAAGAATGTAACAGGCGAACTGTTTTTGCCTAATATCATTCTGATATCCTCCTCAGCCCCGTGCCTCGTCCCGGCCCTCAGTGGAGGGTGGCAGGCTGAATCCAGCATAAGAACCCTATTTTGTGTTCATTTATCACAGAAATATTGCTGGAAATTGCACTAATATACTGCAGTTTTCAAAGCTTTTCTCGGGGAGAACCCCCCTGAACCCTCTCCCATAAACATAGGGCTCGCTTGCGCTACAATTCAATAACCAGTTTTACGACGCACCACTTTCAAATTCCACCAGCCGCCCCTGCCTCCTACTCTACCCAGGATGTGGCGTTAGGGCCAAAGCTGCTTACTTAGGAACTTGGGAACCGAAATAGGTTTAATTCTCAGTTCTCACTTAATCTCACATGTGTCTATAAAAAAATAACTTGACCTTGAGTAATGTAATTGGGGCTCATGAAAACGCTAAATTACTTCTGGTCGAGTTTGAGCTATATATATAAACTGCACAAAAAGTTCAAAACAAAGGCTCAACATAAAGAAAGACAAATAGATGCCCATGAAGGGGCAGTTTTGTTCAAAGGGAAACTAGAAAATATTGATGAATCACGGCTACCCCACTTAAACTGTGTGATCTCAAGCAAATATTTGATTTCACCAAAACTCCATTTTGTTCATTATCATGTATGAATGCCCTTTTAAATATGTGAGTTCAGAATATCAATTGTACAAAAGTTGTGGCTAAAAAACCCCCAAATATTCTGAAAGTTTTACTGTCCGGTAGCTACATTTAAAATAGCACACTACTTAAATGAAAAATGAAAAAAAGTTGGTACTCAGTGGCAGTCTATTAGTTAATACACTGCAGATGGCTGTGTGTAACCAAAGCGCCACAAAATAACATCTTGGTTGGTGCAGTGAAGAATAGTGACTTGTGTATTTTTAGTGCTACGGGGTCACAGCCTGTGACAGACAGCACTGTGAATATGTAAGTTACTATTTTAAACTTGCATTACATACAATATGAGATAGACTGCCGCAAAAAGTTTTAAGGTAAAATGGTGCTTCCAAAATCTATATTTTGTCCCTTCAACACTTCGTCAGGGGTAGTAATGTTTTCTTTTCTAGGAGAGAAAGTGAGCGTGCTGTTAGGTTTATGATGGTTTTATTTACCGTCTCATTATCCATTATTGTTTCTTCTTGGAGCTTCCAGTTTTGTTTCCCACAGGCTCCTTTCCTTTTCCCTTTTTGGTTCCTTTGTTTGCGTTGTCTTCTCCTTTGTTGGCTAGAAAAGAAAACATTATGTTTAGGACTCACATTCTGTCCAACTGTACTGTTTAATTATTCTAAAAGGCGTATTGATATTTTCAAGTTCATCAGAAAACTTAAGTTAAAAAAGTGGCACAGCCTCAAGAATACCAGACCATGGCCTGACATTAGACTCATACCTAACATGACTTCCTTGTACAATCTCACAGTCGGGGATGCGGATACACTCCTTGCCATGCATGAACTCCAACTGGCAACAGAGTTAGGGGATGCTGACGTGCCCATCACCAACCAGGAACAGGATATCATCCCTGACAGGGCCGCTTCCACTGATTTTAGACCACTCTCTGTATTCTGTCCCAATCTCCCTCATGAGAATATCAACACTTTCCATGAAGTAGTCACTAAAGCCCTTCTCAAATTCAAACATGGTGATTGGTCTAAAGAGTTTCCATCACACAATCTGTCTATCAGACAGAAAGAAATTATCACATCACTAGCAGAAGATACGGATATTGTCATTCGGCCTGCAGACAAAGGTGGCAAGATTGTTCTCATGAGTAGACAGATGTATGTCACAGAGGCATTAAGACAACTGAACGATCCCAGATTTTACTCCAAATGTAGGACCACGATCTACAATGAGAGCATTACGTAAACATGGAAGAAACTTACAGAATGGCAGCAACATGGCATCATCACTTGGGAAGAATACTGTTTCCTTAAGAAGGACTATCTCAAGTTACCCATTCTGTATCTTCTTCCAAAGATACACAAAAATCCCCTGGTGCCACCAGGTAGACCGATCGTTTCCTCCAAGGGCAGTGTTTTTGAGAACATTTCCAAGTATGTCGATCACTTTCTTAGGGAATTTGTCACCTCTCTTCCCTCACATGTCAAAGACACTAAAGATTTTCTTTCCAAATTCGAAGGTACAATTTGGGATGGAGACTCTATTCTCATCATCCTTGATGTCAACTCTTTGTACACCATAATATAGCACAATCAAGGGATCAAGGCTTGTTCTCATTTCCTGAACAACAAACACATAAGTTATTTGGAACATACCAACATGCTAGTGGAGATTATGAATTTATGTCTCCACAACGACATCTTCATGTTTGATGGTGACCTATACAAACAAATACTGGGGACAGCCATGGGCACATGTTTTGCCCCCAGTTTTGCCAACCTGTTCCTTGGACTATGGGAGGAGGAAATTCGCAATGATGACAATTTGGGTCCTGACTTTCAGAAGGTAGAAATGTGGCTGTGTTACATTGATGATTTGTTCATCATATGGAAGAGGAGTGAGGAGGAGGCAAGCAGATTTATTGGGAAATTGAACATCAACCCATACAACATAACACTCACGCACAACATGAGTAGGGAGTATATCGAGTTTCTTGATGTAAGGGTTGAAGTCTGCCAGGGCATGTTACAAACCAGCTGATTTCGCAAAGCTACGGCAAGCAACAGCCTCCTCCATGCCCTCAGCAGCCATCCTGACACTCTCAAGTGGAGGATTCCATATGGGGAGCTCTGAGGGCAAGAAGGAATTGCAGCACTGATGAAGCGTATAAGATTGAACAAGATATCATGATCTCGAGATTCAGAGCCTGTGGCTATCCTGAATGGGTTCTTAATCAGGCCTTGTCCAAGATGACTACTGTCAGTAGATCTCAAACACTCAGTGCACAGAACAAGGACTCCGAGACTACTGACAAGAGGGTCATTCTCACTTACAAGAACTCACAACAGATACACAAAATCTTGGCTCAAAGCTGGGATATCCTCATGAGTGATCCGACAGTAGGACACACTCTCCATGACAGACCCAGGGTCACGTACAGGAGAGGCCGGAGTTTGAAAGACATCCTGGTGCACAGTGATGTCTCTCAAACTCATAAACAGGGGGTACATAATCTCAAAGGTTTTTTCCCCTGCGGTCATTGTAAAGCCTGCCATATTAGCCACATGAGGAAGGAGTTCACTGCACCAGGCACTAAGAAGACGAAAAACATCACACAATTTCTGACATGTAGCTCCAATTTTGTCATCTATGTGCTTGAATGTCCATGTAAATTGAGATACATAGGCAGCATGACATTCATGGTTAAGAAAAGGGTATTAGAACATCTGCGGGCAATCAACAACAGGGACCCACATTATCCCATAGCCAGGCACTTCCAAGACTTTCATCTTTCCAACAGCTCTCTCTTGAGTTTCTTTGCTATTGAACAGGTACACATTGGCCCCAGGGGTGGGAACAGGGTGCTCAGGCTACGTAAACGTGAATCCAAATGGATATTAGAGCTAGAGACCAAATTCCCTGGGGGACACAATTTGGACGAAGAACTAGCCACTCATTTGCATGAGGATTAACATGTCCGTACAGATATTAGGGTGTCACGTCCGTCTGTTTTTCATCCTCCATTTCTGTGCCATGTACAATCTGTTGTTTGTAGACCTGCACTATGTGCTTTGCATGCAAGTTCATTTTAAATCTTACATATATTTTTATTTTTCTCACAGGAGGAAAGGAAGGGGCCCACCGTATCCAGATGGACAATTCCACTTGGGTTCCCTACCCTTTTCTTCCCCGGCTCCGGGTGTGCACATCGTTAAGATAAGAGTTTTTCACGTTATTTAGTTTTCACTTTGTATAGTTTCAATGCTGATAGTTCATATGTGGACACGACTATGGAACATGGTTCATTGGCTACTGCACCAAGCCACTTGGCGATTGCATTTTGTTACAGGACCTTGTATGTCATGGGTATTGTTATGCCACTTGGCGCATGCACATCATTACTTCACTAGTGCCAAAGTTTGTTCTTTGGGACATACTGATGTTGGCCATACTAACTCTGACACAAGTTCAATGCGTATTTCCGCATCCCCAACGTCACTATGATGCTATATTCCAGGTTGGATACCCGAATGTATATGTTCTCATGCCTATGTTTAGTACTCATTCAGGCACAAGGTTCAAGTGCAAGTTTGTGCTTACATGTCGTACTGTCATCGATTTACCACACTGTGTTACGTAATATGTACTATTTGTGGTACAAGGCTGATGTCCCTTCAAGTTCTGTAACCTTGGGTTGCTCTAATATGGCTGCCACATTTGTGGTTCGTTGTATGACTTCTGGCATTTGTGTCCATCGTCTATGTTGTCACGCTACTATGTAATGCATTCTCACTTTCCAGTCTGTGAGTGATCAAGACAGCCTCACTGTCAAAACAAGTAACGACTGGTTATTAAACTTGCACTGCAGCAGCATCTCCTGAGTGTGCGCTTCATTATATTCTTTTGTGTGGTAATACGTCCGGCTTGTTCCGCCGGCTTTGCGCACCACCTGACCACGGGCCGGGATCCTGGAAGGAACACTGTGTGGATTGGTATATATATATATATATATATATATATATATATACATATATATATATATATATATATATATATATATATATATATATATCATCCCAATTCTCTCCTCTCGGAAAGAAACGAGCCACACTCCAGCGGTGAAGGTAAATTCCTTTATTTAATATAAGTATGTATATAGGCAATCCTGATGCATTTCGTTCAAACTTTGACCTTTTTCAAAGGTGAGACTTGGCATCCAACACCACAAAAAGATTGCTGTAATTTATAGTTTTTGGCCTCCAGTGGCCGCCTTGATGGACCATTTGCACAGCATGCTGGAACTTGTGGTGTACTACAACATTGTAAATCAAACCCTCCAGTGGGTGATGCACGCATATTCCTTACTTGATATAACTTCTATGTCCAAATTTAAATAGAGTCTATTTTCGCTCACCGCTGCTCTCTGGCAATCCTATTATCAAGGTTGCTGGAGTACCATGCCAAAGCCAGTCTTCGGCAGCGCACTGCTGAACCCATTTTGTTTTCACGAGCATCAACAAACGGTTCAATCTCAGGCAGCCATGGCGCACTTGCTGGTGGTGCGTCGCTCGCGGCAGAACCAAGCCGCAAAACATCATCCCAACTCTCTCCTCTCGGAAAGAAACGAGCCGCATTCCAGCGGTGAAGGTAAATTCCTTTATTTAATATAAGTATGTATATAGGCAATATATATATATATATATGTGTGTGATAAAAGTTTTTTCCCAATGCGCTTACTCGCAAATACGGGACACGGACTACAAGATATGTGCTCTTTTAGATTTTCTTTTATTTCCGACATGACGAGATGAAGCGTTTCGCCCACCACAATTGGCTTGATCACATGCTCAGACGCACCTCGAAACCACCATTTTTAAACAATACCAACACCATGTGATGCCTCGAAAGGTATGATCATGGAAAACAGACTACTGCAATTAAAATGACACGAGATTTCATAAAGATCAAGATGTCATAAAAATACATCACGAATATTAAATTTGAAACATGTGGTTATGTTGCATGACATAAAATCACAACAGGGAATTTTTAAATATTAAACTCTGTTGTTAAAGATGTTAAAACAAAAAATTCATCAAAAATGGGTCATGTGTAAATATGCTAATTATTGTAACTCTTAAAACCTCCAATGCATAAAAATATTAATTGAGCAGCAGTACATTTAGAATTTGAGCAGCATTGCGTACGTATATATATATATACAAACAAATAACTTATTATTATAATGTGCCATCCTCCCATTGGGAATATTAAAGTGCATAATGCATATATAACATGGTGCCTTTATCCACTCCTTTAGCTGAGCTGCCACTAACAACATGATGTGTCCATGCTAGAATGAAGCATCAGATCCGAGATTGCATCCATTCATTGTTGGATTAAAGCAACAAGATATTCCATACATGCATACTTTCATAGGTTAAAAGGCAAATGTGGAAGAAGTGCAAATACATATAAAGTGACAGAGTGAATAATAAAGTGCTAGGTGCAGAAAATTAAAACCCTATAATCTATTGGGGTAAGGGACAACAGTATACTGTAGGTACATTCTAAACTGGAGTACTCTCCCAGATGTTGCTCCCTAATACTCAAAGAAAGCTTTACCCGTAGAAAAATAGAACTGTCTATGACTAAGCTGACATGACTACCACTCGTAATGAGTGGAATGGTAAAGACATAAAGGAAAAGCGGGGGGATCCACCACTTGGATATATGAAACCCTATGGGAGCAAAACGCTGTCACAACTCTTATTCACATACTGTAATTAAAAGCCTCGTCGAGCTAGAAGGCACTATCAGGTGACAGCAGGGTTACGGAAGTTACTGGAGGCACCGTTCAGAGGAAATTATGCAGATCTTCTCCATTATTGAGTCCATTCGGTGTTCTAGAGTTTAATTCCAATATGAATTTTGACTCTAAACATCTGAGTATCTTTTCCCTATTGCCCCCTCTTCTCAAAGGAGGCCCCGCACCAACTACATAGTATTTGAGGCAACTTAGATCATTATTTTGGACTGCTTTGAAATGCCTGGCCACAGGATATGTGGGGTCAGAATTGACTATCGCCCTCAAATGTTGGAGTATTCTCACATGTACTTGTAACTTCGTGCTCCCTGTATATTGTAAACCACACGTGCATGTCAACATGTAGACTGCAAATTCAGTCCTGCAGTTATAGACCCCCTTAAGTTGATTAGTTGTGGGTCCGAACACAGAAGTGTATTGGAATGTGTTACTGCTGAATTTGAATTCTCTGCAGGAACTGCACTTATAAAAACCATTTCTAAGTGCCAACCATGTGGTGTTAGGCTTTAAGTCACCAGATGGTGTCTCAGGACTACTTCTGACCAGTGCACTATTCATGGATTTAGCCCTTCTAAAAGTTAACGTAGGTTTAAGTGGTAACAGTTCGCCTAAGACCATATCAGTTTTAACTATGGCCCACCGATTCTTATTTGTTTATGTTGTTTACTATAGGTGGTTATAAGGCAAGTCTCGTGACTGGTTCTGTCTACCCCTTTGTCTATTTCAGACGTATATGACTGAAGGCTTTTTGAATCAATAGGCTCTCTCGAGTAATTTGGTGACTTTGTTTAAGGCTGACTGTACAATGTGATGGCTGTAGCCCAGTCTGAAAATCTGCATTCGGCTTCAGTCACACATCTCTGTAAATCCCGATCTGTGCTGCATATCCTGCATAGTCTTAAAAATGATATATATATATATATTCACTGAAAAAACCATAAGTTTTAGGGACAGTTATAGTTAGTTGGACATTGCACTCGTACAAAACCCGTGAAATTCCCCTGTTATAGTTAGTTCAGCTAACTATAACTCGCGCCCCCGCAATGCACTGCTGATGACGTCACATATTACATCACTCATGACATGGTCAGTGACATCACTGATGACATCACTGATGACATCTCAAATGACATCACTGATGACATCATCCAGTGACTGTGTTTCTGTAAAGTTTAAATATGTTTAATATATATAGGGAAAGGCGTATTGAAGAATGAGTGGGTGTATGTGTCTGAATGGATGATTTAGTACGTGAGTGACTGACTCTACAAGTGAGTGATTAAACGTATCTTACTGAATGCATGGGTTAGTGACTAAACTGTGTGAATGTCTGTATCCGTCTGTTTGTTGGTGTGTAAGTGGATGCATGGATTTGCGAATAGCTACATGAGTGTCTATATGGGTTATTGATTGGTTCTCTGAGTATCTGTATGGCTGCCTGAGTGTTTGTGTGGGTGGGGTGTGTGTGACTCTATACATAGATGTGAGTGGGTGATTCACTGGGTGCATGATTTCAAGAGTGCATCTGTGATGGACTGCTTGGGTGGGTGAGTGTGTGTATGGGTGTGTTAGTGAGTGAATGTATATCTCAGTGGTACATGTGCGAGTAACTACATATGTAAAAGGCAGTATATATGTGTGTTAGAGTATTTAAATGTCTATAAGTGAGAGTGTGTTATTGTGAGAGTGGCTGTATGGATGCGTGTGTGCTTGTATCAGTTATTGTATAAGAGCGTAAGAATGTGCTAGTATTTGTATGAGTAAGTGAGCTGGTGTGTGTATAACTGTATAGGTGAGTAAATGGGTGTGTGATTAATTTTTTGCATGACTGACTAGGTGTGTGAGTACCTCTATGGATGAGTGGCGGTGTGTGTGTGTTTATATAGGTGTATGAGTGCATATGATAGTCCTGTACTGAGTGACTGTAAGTATGAATGACTGTACAGGTGAGTGAGTGGATGTGTGTGTAGACCTAAGAATCAGTGAGTGGGTATGTAGTTTTTGGTGTTGGAGTGTCTATGGTTTTGAGAATGGCAGTCTGTAATTTAGAGTGGGTGTATCAAAAGTTATATTAGGGTGTGAGAAGATGCATGAAATTATCACATGGATGATGTCATCAGTGATGTCATTTGAGATGTCATCAGTGATGTCATGAGTGATGTCACTGACCATGTCATGAGTGATGTAATATGTGACGTCATCAGCAGTGCATTGCGGGGCGCGAGTTATAGTTAGCTGAACTAACTATAACAGGGGAATTTCACGGGTTTTGTACGAGCGCAATGTCCAACTAACTATAACTGTCCCTAAAACTTATGGTTTTTTCAGTGAATTTCAAAGGTTTTTTAAATGCTAATTTCTAACTATAATGTGTCTGAAACCTATGGTTTTTTCAGTGAATTTCAAAGGTTTTTTAAATGCTAATTTCTAACTATAACGTGCCTGAAACCTATGGTTTTTTCAGTGAATTTCAAAGGTTTTTTAAATGCTAATTTCTAACTATAACGTGCCTGAAACCTATGGTTTTTTCAGTGAATTTCAAAGGTTTTTAAATGCTAATTTCTAACTATAACGTGCCTGAAACCTATGGTTTTTTAAGTGAATTTCAATGGTTTTTTATATGCTAATTTCTAACTATGCCAACAGAGGTAGGACATGTGAAGAAAGAAGAAAAACGCACAGAAAGAAGCAAAAGATGTGCAGAAAGAACCAACAGAGGAGCAGAAAGAGGCCTTGTTGCAAAATCATCCTGTGCCCACAACTTTTTCAGACGGGTACTGGTGGTAACTGACTCTGACTAACCAGAGCCAGTGCGCGTTTGCACAGTGGTGAAGGGAGGGGGCCTGAGGTGACATGTGTGCAAACGCGCTCCGTGGCGCGTTTTAAGTTGCGGGATTAAGTCCCCTTGAATCCTGAGGGTCCCTGGGGCCCAACTAGCCCCCCAGGTACCTACAGTTAGGACCACAGAGCTGAGTTGCAGAGAGGCGTTCCGAGGCCACGCACCTTTTTCACCTCTCTGCAACGCAACTCTGTTGTGCTTACTGAAGGTACTTGGTGGGCTAGTTGGCCCCCAGGATTCAAAGGGAATTAACTCCCCAACTTAAAACGCACCACAGGGCGTGTTTGCGCACATGTCACCTGAGGCCCCGCCCTCCCTTCACCACTGTGCAAACGCGCCCCGTGGCGCGTTTTAAGTTGGGGGATTAGGTCACCTTGAATCCTGAGAGTCCCTGGGGCCCAACTAGCCCACCAGGTACTTCCAGTAAGCACCACAGGCCTGCGTTGCAACGCCTGTAACAAATTGTGCAGTTGTGTTTAGGTAGTGAAGAGGGTCGTGCTGGGGGTAGTGTTTTAGGGTTTAGGGTAGTGCAGTGGTGTTTGTGTAGTGTAGGGGGTCATGCTGGGGGTAGATTTAGGGTTTAGGGTAGTGCAGTGGTGTTTGGGTAGTGTAGGGAGTCGTGCTGGGGGAGTGTTTTAGGGTTTAGGGTAGTACAGTGGTGTTTGGGTAGTATAGGGGGTCGTGCTGGGGGTTAGTGTTTTAGGGTTTTAGGGTTTAGGGTAGTGCAGTGGTGTTTGGGTAGTGTAGGGGATACTGCTGGGGGTAGTGTTTTAGGGTTTAGGGTAGTGCAATGGTGTTTGGGTAGTGTAGGGGTACTGCTGGGGGTAGTGTTTTAGGGTTTAGGGTAGTGCAGTGGTGTTTGGGTAGCGTAGGGGGTACTGCTGGGGGTAGTGTTTTATGGTTTAGGGTAGTGCAGTGGTGTTTGGGTAGTGTAGGGGTTCGTGCTGGGGTAGTTTTTTAGGGTTTAGGGTAGTGCAGTGGTGTTTGTGTAGTGTAGGAGGTCGTGTTTTAGGGTTTAGGGTACTGCAGTGGTCTTTGGGTAGTGTAGGGAGTCGTGCGGGGGGTATTGTTTTAGAGTTTAGGGTAGTGCAGTGGTCTTTGGGTAGTGTAGGGGGTTGTGCGGGGGTAGTGTTTTAGGGATTAGGGTAGTGCATTGGTATTTGGGTAGTGTAGGGGGTCATGCGGGGGTAGTGTTTTAGGGTTTAGGGCAGTGCAGTGGTGTTTAGGTAGTGTAGGGGGTCGTGCTGGGGGAGTGTTTTAGGGTTTAGAGCAGTGCAGTGGTGTTCGGGTAGTGTAGGGGGTCGTGCTGGGGGAGTGTTTTAGGGTTTAGGGCAGTGCAGTCGTGTTCGGGTAGTGTAGGGGGTCGTGCTGGGGGAGTATTTTAGGGTTTAGGGTAGTGCAGTGGTGTTCGGGTAGTGTAGGGGGTCATGCTGGGGGTAGTGTTCTAGGGTTTAGGGCAGTGCAGTGGTGTTCGGGCAGTGTAGGGGGTCGTGCTGGGGGTGGTGTTTTAGGGTTTAGGGCAGTGCAGTGGTGTTCGGACAGTGTGGGGGTCGTGCTGGGGGTGGTGTTTCAGGGTTTAGGGCAGTGCAGTGGTGTTCGGGCAGTGTAGGGGGTCGTGCAGGGGGTGGTGTTTCAGGGTTTAGGGCATTGCAGTGGTGTTCGGGCAGTGTAGGGGGTCGTGCAGGGGTGGTGTTTCAGGGTTTAGGGCAGTGGTGTTCGGGCAGTGTAGGGGGTCATGCTGGGGGTGGTGTTTCAGGGTTTGGGGCAGTGCAGTGGTGTTCGAGCAGTAAAGGGGGTCTTGCTGGGGGTGGTGTTTCAGGGTTTAGGGCAGTGCAGTGGTGTTCCGGCAGTGTAGGGGGTCGTGCAGGGGGTGGTGTTTCAGGGTTTAGTGCAGTGGTGTTCGGGCAGTGTAGGGGGTCGTGCTGGGGTGGTGTTTCAGGGTTTAGGGCAGTGCAGTGGTGTTCGGGCAGTGTAGGGTGTCGTGCTGAGGGGTGGTGTTTTAGGGTTTAGGGCAGTGCAGTCGTGTTTGGGTAGTGTAGGGGGTCGTGCTGGGGGAGTATTTTAGGGTTTAGGGTAGTGCAGTGGTGTTCGGGTAGTGTAGGGGGTCATGCTGGGGGTAGTGTTCTAGGGTTTAGGGCAGTGCAGTGGTGTTCGGGCAGTGTAGGGGGTCATGCTGGGGGTGGTGTTTTAGGGTTTAGGGCAGTGCAGTGGTGTTCGGGCAGTGTAGGGGGTCATCTTGGGGGTGGTGTTTCAGGGTTTAGGGCAGTGCAGTGGTGTTCGGGCAGTGTAGGGGGTCGTGCAGGGGGTGGTGTTTCAGGGTTTAGGGCAGTGCAGTGGTGTTCGGGCAGTGTAGGGGGTCGTGCAGGGGTGGTGTTTCAGGGTTTAGGGCAGTGGTGTTCGGGCAGTGTAGGGGGTCATGCTGGGGGTGGTGTTTCAGGGTTTAGGGCAGTGCAGTGGTGTTCGGGCAGTGTAGGGGGTGGTGCAGGGGGTGGTGTTTCAGGGTTTAGGGCAGTGCAGTGGTGTTCGGGCAGTGTAGGGGGTGGTGCAGGGGGTGGTGTTTCAGGGTTTAGGGCAGTGCAGTGGTGTTCGGGCAGTGTAGGGGGTCATGCAGGGGGTGGTGTTTCAGGGTTTAGGGCAGTGCAGTGGTGTTTGGGCAGTGTAGGGGGCGGTGCAGGGGGTGGTGTTTCAGGGTTTAGGGCAGTGCAGTGGTGTTCGGGCATTGTAGGGGGTGGTGCTGGGGCTGGTGTTTCAGGGTTTAGGGCAGTGCAGTGGTGTTCGGGCAGTGTAGGGGGTTGTGCTGGGGCTAGTGTTTCAGGGTTTAGGGCAGTGCAGTGGTGTTCCGGCAGTGTAGGGGGTCGTGCTGGGGCTGGTGTTTCAGGGTTTAGGGCAGTGCAGTGGTGTTCGGGCAGTGTAGGGGGTCATGCTGGGGCTGGTGTTTCAGGGTTTAGGGCAGTGCAGTGGTGTTCGGGCAGTGTAGGGGGTCTTGCTGGGGCTGGTGTTTCAGAGTCTAGGGCAATGCAGTGGTGTTCGGGCAGTGTAGGGGGTCTTGCTGGGGCTGGTGTTTTAGGGTTTAGGGCAGTGCAGTGGTGTTCGGGCAGTGTAGGGGGTCGTGCTGGGGCTGGTGTTTCAGGGTTTAGGGCAGTGCAGTGGTGTTCGGGCAGTGTAGGGGGTCGTGCTGGGGCTGGTGTTTCAGGGTTTAGGGCAGTGCAGTGGTGTTCGGGCAGTGTAGGGGGTCATGCTGGGGCTGGTGTTTCAGGGTTTAGGGCAGTGCAGTGGTGTTCGGGCAGTGCAGGGGGTCTTGCTGGGGCTGGTGTTTCAGAGTCTAGGGCAATGCAGTGGTGTTCGGGCAGTGTAGGGGGTCTTGCTGGGGCTGGTGTTTCAGGGTTTAGGGCAGTGCAGTGGTGTTCGGGCAGTGTAGGGGGTCATGCTGGGGGTGGTGTTTCAGTGTTTAGGGCAGTGCAGTGGTATTCGGGCAGTGTAGGGGGTCGTGCTGGGGCTAGTGTTTCAGGGCAGAGCAATGGTGCTCAGGCAGTGTAGGGGGTTGTGCTGGGGGTGATGTTTCAGGGTTTATGGCAGTGCAGTGGTGTTAGGGCAGTGTAGGGGGTCGTGCTGGGGGTGGTGTTTCAGGGTTTAGGGCAGTGCAGTGGTGTTCCGGCAGTGTAGGGGGTCGTGCAGGGGGTGGTGTTTCAGGGTTTAGTGCAGTGGTGTTCATGCAGTGTAGGGGGTCGTGCTGGGGTGGTGTTTCTGGGTTTAGGGCAGTGCAGTGGTGTTCGGGCAGTGTAGGGTGTCGTGCTGAGGGGTGGTGTTTCAGGGTTTAGGGCAGTGCAGTAGTGTTTGGGCAGTGTAGGGGGTCGTGCAGGGGGTGGTGTTTCAGGGTTTAGGGCAGTGCAGTGGTGTTCGGCCAGTGTAGGTAGTCTTGCTGGGGGTGGTGTTTCAGGGTTTAGGGCAGTGCAGTAGTTTTCGGGCAGTGTAGGCGGTCGTGCTGGGGCTGGTGTTTCAGGGTTTAGGGCAGTGCAGTGGTGTTCGGGCAGTGTACGGGGTTGTGCTGGGGCTGGTGTTTCAGGGTTTAGGGCAGTGCAGTGGTGTGCGGGCAGTGTACGGGGTCGTGCTGGGGCTGGTGTTTCAGGGTTTAGGGCAGTGCAGTGGTGTTCGGGCAGTGTAGGGGGTCGTGCTGGGGGTGGTGTTTCAGGGTTTAGGGCAGTGCAGTGGTGTTCGGGCACTGTAGGGGGTCGTGCTGGGGCTGGTGTTTCAGGATTTAGGGCAGTGCAGTGGTGTTTGGGCAGTGTAGGGGGTCGTGCTTGGGCTGGTGTTTCAGGGTTTTGGGCAGAGCAGTGGTGTTCGGGCAGTGTAGGGGGTCGTGCTGGGGGTGGTGTTTCAGGGTTTAGAGCAGTGCAGTGGTGTTTGGGCAGTGTAGGGGGTCTTGCTGGGGGTGGTGTTTCAGGGTTTAGGGCAGTGCAGTGGTGTTCGGGCAGTGTAGGGGGTCTTGCTGGGGGTGGTGTTTCAGGGTTTAGGGCAGTGGTGTTCGGGCAGTGTAGGGGGTCTTGCTGGGGGTGATGTTTCAGGGTTTAGGGCAGTGCAGTGGTGTTCGGGCAGTGTAGGGGGTCTTGCTGGGGGTAGTGTTTCAGGGTTTAGGGCGGTGCAGTGGTGTTCGTGCAGTGTAGGGGGTCGTGCTGGGGGTGGTGTTTCAGGGTTTAGGGCAGTGCAGTAGTGTTCGGGCAGTGTAGGATGTCATGCAGGGGGTGGTGTTTCAGGGTTTAGGGCAGTGCAGTGGTGTTCGTGCAGTATAGGAGGTCGTGCTGGGGATGGTGTTTCTGGGTTTAGGGCAGTGCAGTAGTGTTCGAGCAGTGTAGGGGGTTCTGCAGGGGGTGGTGTTTCAGGGTTTAGGGCAGTGGTGTTCGGGCAGTGTAGGGGGTCACGCTGGGGGTGGTGTTTCAGGGTTTAGGGCAGTGCAGTGGTGTTCGGGCAGTGTAGGGGGTCATGCACAGGGTGGTGTTTCAGGGTTCTGGGCAGTGCAGTGGTGTTCGGGCAGTGTAGGGTGTTGTGCTGGGGCTGGTGTTTCAGGGTTCAGGGCAGTGCAGTGGTGTTCAGGCAGTGTAGGGGGTCGTGCTGAGGCTGGTGTTTCACGGTTTAGGGCAGTGCAGTGGTGTTCGGGCAGTGTAGGGGGTCGTGCTGGGGCTGGTGTTTCAGGGTTTAGGGCAGTGCAGTGGTGTTCGGGCAGTGTAGGGGGTCGTGCTGGGGCTGGTGTTTCAGGGTTTAGGGCAGTGCAGTGGTGCTCGGGCAGTGTAGGGGGTCGTGCTGGGGGTGATGTTTCAGGTCTTAGGGTAGTGCAGTGGTGTTCGGGCAGTGTAGGGGGTCGTGCAGGGGCTGGTGTTTCAAGGTTTAGGGCAGTGCAGTGGTGTTCGGGCAGTGTAGGGGGTCGTGCTGGGGCTGGTGTTTCAGGGTTTTGGGCAGAGCAGTGGTGTTTGGGCAGTGTAGGGGATCATGCTGGGGGTAGTGTTTCAGGGTTTAGGGCAGTGCAGTGGTGTTCGGGCAGTGTAGGGGGTCGTGCTGGGGGTAGTGTTTTAGGGTTTAGGATAGTGCAGTGGTGCTTGTGTAGTGTAGGGGGTCGTGCTGGGGGTAGTGTTTTAGGGTTTAAGGTAGTGCAGTGGTGTTTTTGTAGTGTAGGGGGGTCATGTTTTAAGATGCAATGCTCCAATACCTGACCAGTCTGCACTACATAAAACTGCAAACAAACTAAAAATAAAAAGTGTTTTGCACACTTTTGTCATTGGGCTATATGTGGGCTACATCTGGGTAATATTTGTGCTACATTTGGGCTCTTTTTTCACTGGTGGCCATCTTGGAAGACTTCTTTGTTATGAAGTTTCCTAATTTCTTCATTTACTGCAGTCTTCTCAGTAGGAAATGCTTTCAGTTTTTTACTTTGATTCCATCAAGAAGGCATTCAGATGTGTCTCACATCTGCCATAAATTCAGAATGTTAGCACTCTAGTTGCTCATTAGATCACTGGAGTAAAGCTACTGCTCACCAGGGAGTTAACTGGTAGTCTGCTGCTGGTATTGAAAGTGATTGTTTCAGTCTGCATGTCAGAATTTTCTAATGAAATAGAAGAGGGTATGAGATCTCACTTAAAACATGCCCTAATTTTTCTTTCTGCAGCACTAACCATAATTTCTATTTCAAAACGAACCCCTCATTTTGTTCCTTTTTAAATTAAATGTTTTAAGTGTTACCGGTTTATTCCAATCAAGATGGCTTCAGGTGTGCCATACTTTTGTCATAAGTAAGGCTGTTAGCGCTCTAGTTGTTCTTTAGAACACTCTGGGAAGCTGCAGTAGAACACAAAGGCATCAACTGGCAGGCTGCTCCTGTTGAAATATAACAGGAAGATATTTGAGATCACACTTGAAACATGTCCTAATTTTTCTTTCTACAGCACTAACCATAATTTCTATGACAAAATGAACCCCATCATTTTGTTCCTTTTTAAATTAAATTGTTTAAGTGTTACCAGTTTATTCCAATCAAGATGGCTTCAGGTGTGCCATACTTTTGTCATAAGTAAGGCTGTTAGCACTCTAGTTGTTCTTTAGAACACTCTGGGAAGCTGCAGTAGAACACAAAGGAATCAACTGACAGTCTCTGCCCTTGTTGGATGTACATGTTTTACTGAGAATGCCAGACTTCATTCTCACATGAGTGAGAAAGATAATGTGAATTTACAGAAAATATGCTCTCATTTTAGCTTCTGGAGCACCTTCCAAACCTCCATGGGACAAGCATGAGAAAATAGTGTTCTCTCAAACATGATTCATGATATCCCAGCAGAAGGTTTTTCACATGGTAAAATCACCTTAGAATACACCACAATTCCTAAAATTAGTATGGTACCATCAACAAATAAATTCTAATGTAACTAAAGCCTGTTATCACCCTGTTATCAGTGCAGTGGTGTGCGGGCAGTGTACGGGGTTGTGCTGGGGCTGGTGTTTCAGGGTATAGGGCAGTGCAGTGGTGTTCGGGCAGTGTAGGGTGTTGTGCTGGGGCTGGTGTTTCAGGGTTCAGGGCAGTGCAGTGGTGTTCAGGCGGTGTAGGGGGTCGTGCTGAGGCTGGTGTTTCACGGTTTAGGGCAGTGCAGTGGTGTTCGGGCAGTGTAGGGGGTCGTGCTGGGGCTGGTGTTTCAGGGTTTAGGGCAGTGCAGCGGTGTTCGGGCAGTGTAGGCGGTCGTGCTGGGGCTGGTGTTTCAGGGTTTAGGGCAGTGCAGTGGTGTTCGGGCAGTGTAGGGGGTCGTGCTGGGGCTGGTGTTTCAGGGTTTAGGGCAGTGCAGTGGTGTTCGGGCAGTGTAGGGGGTCGTGCTGGGGCTGGTGTTTCAGGGTTTTGGGCAGAGCAGTGGTGTTCGGGCAGTGTAGGGGGTCCTGCTGGGGGTAGTGTTTCAGGGTTTAGGGCAGTGCAGTGGTGTTCGGGCAGTGTTGGGGGTCGTGCTGGGGGTGGTGTTTCAGGGTTTAGGTCAGTGGTGTTCGGGCAGTGTAGGGGGTCGTGCTGGGGGTGATGTTTCAGGGTTTAGGGCAGTGCAGTGGTGTTCGGGCAGTGTAGGGGGTCTTGCTGGGGGTAGTGTTTCAGGGTTTAGGGCAGTGCAGTGGTGTTCGGGCAGTGTAGGGGGTCATGCTGGGGGTGGTGTTTCAGGGTTTAGGGCAGTGCAGTGGTGTTCGGGCAGTGTAGGGGGTCGTGAAGGGGTGGTGTTTCAGGGTTTAGGGCAGTGCAGTGGTGTTCGGGCAGTGTAGGGGGTCATGCTAGGGGTGGTGTTTCAGGGTTTAGGGCAGTGCAGTGGTGTTCGGGCAGTGTAGGGGGTCATGCAGGGGCTGGTGTTTCAGGGTTTAGGGCAGTGCAGTGGTGTTCGGGCAGTGTAGGGGGTCGTGCTGGGGGTAGTGTTTTAGGGTTTAGGGTAGTGCAGTGGTGCTTGTGTAGTGTAGGGGGTCGTGCTGGGGGTAGTGTTTTAGGGTTTAGGGTAGTGCAGTGGTGTTTGTGTAGTGTAGGGGGTCAGGTTTTAGGATAGTGCAGTGTTGTTTGGGTAGTGTAGGGGGTCGTGCTGGTGGTAGTGTTTTAGGATTTAGGTTAGTGCAGTGGTGTTTGGGTAGTGTAGGGGGTCGTGCAGGGGGTAGTGTTTTAGGGTTTAGGATAGTGCAGTGGTGCTTGTGTAGTGTAGGGGGTCGTGCTGGGGGTAGTGTTTTAGGGTTTAAGGTAGAGCAGTGGTGTTTTAGTAGTGTAGGGGGGTCATGTTTTAAGATGCAATGCTCCAATACCTGACCAGTCTGCACTACATAAAACTGCAAAAAACTAAAAATAAAAAGTGTTTTGCACACTTTTGTCATTGGGCTATATGTGGGCTACATCTGGGTAATATTTGTGCTACATTTGGGCTCTTTTTTCACTGGTGGCCATCTTGGAAGACTTCTTTGTTATGAAGTTTCCTAATTTCTTCATTTACTGCAGTCTTCTCAGTAGGAAATGCTTTCAGTTTTTTACTTTGATTCCATCAAGAAGGCATTCAGATGTGTCTCACATCTGCCATAAATTCAGAATGTTAGCACTCTAGTTGCTCATTAGATCACTGGAGTAAAGCTACTGCTCACCAGGGAGTTAACTGGTAGTCTGCTGCTGGTATTGAAAGTGATTGTTTCAGTCTGCATGTCAGAATTTTCTAATGAAATAGAAGAGGATATGAGATCTCACTTAAAACATGCCCTAATTTTTCTTTCTGCAGCACTAACCATAATTTCTATTTCAAAAAGAACCCCTCATTTTGTTCCTTTTTAAATTAAATGTTTTAAGTGTTACCGGTTTATTCCAATCAAGATGGCTTCAGGTGTGCCATACTTTTGTCATAAGTAAGGCTGTTAGCACTCTAGTTGTTCTTTAGAACACTCTGGGAAGCTGCAGTAGAACACAAAGGCATCAACTGGCAGGCTGCTCCTGTTGAAATATAACAGGAAGATATTTGAGATCACACTTGAAATATGTCCTAATTTTTCTTTCTACAGCACTAACCATAATTTCTATGACAAAATGAACCCCCTCATTTTGTTCCTTTTTAAATTAAATGTTTTAAGTGTTACCAGTTTATTCCAATCAAGATGGCTTCAGGTGTGCCATACTTTTGTCATAAGTAAGGCTGTTAGCACTCTAGTTGTTCTTTAGAACACTCTGGGAAGCTGCAGTAGAACACAAAGGCATCAACTGGCAGGCTGCTCCTGTTGAAATATAACAGGAAGATATTTGAGATCACACTTGAAACATGTCCTAATTTTTCTTTCTACATCACTAACCATAATTTCTATGACAAAATGAACCCCATCATTTTGTTCCTTTTTAAATTAAATTGTTTAAGTGTTACCAGTTTATTCCAATCAAGATGGCTTCAGGTGTGCCATACTTTTGTCATAAGTAAGGCTGTTAGCACTCTAGTTGTTCTTTAGAACACTCTGGGAAGCTGCAGTAGAACACAAAGGAATCAACTGACAGTCTCTGCCCTTGTTGGATGTACATGTTTTACTGAGAATGTCAGACTTCATTCTCACATGAGTGAGAAAGATAATGTGAATTTACAGAAAATATGCTCTCATTTTAGCTTCTGGAGCACCTTCCAAACCTCCATGGGACAAGCATGAGAAAATAGTGTTCTCTCAAACATGATTCATGATATCCCAGCAGAAGGTTTTTCACATGGTAAAATCACCTTAGAATACACCACAATTCCTAAAATTAGTATGGTACCATCAACAAATAAATTCTAATGTAACTAAAGCCTGTTATCACCCTTTATAGTTCTCCTTTTGGTGACCCTCAAAATCTTCTATTCACTACAATGCATTTCAATGAGGTACTATCATTTATATTGGTCCCAAGATGGCTGCCAGCAATTCCAGGATGAAGTGCTGACAGCCAATCAGATCTCACGATGACATGTGTGGTTAGGCTCCGCCCAGATATATATGTGACTTTACTTTTGATTTTCTCAGGAACTACTGAACGGATTTACACCATTTAAGCAAAAGGCACGACACTGAACCAAGGGCTACCTCTTTGCCAAATTTGGTGTAATTCCGTTCAGCAGTTCGGGCTGTAGCTGCGACTAAAGGTTCCTATGGAAAAATGAATGGGGAAAATGCGTTTTGGGACCCCCCTTTTTTCTCGGCCCCCGCTTGACATATCACCCCGAGACTTTCAGGATAGGAGCGGACCGGAGCGCCCCAACAAGTTGGAAACTTTCGCAAAGATTCGTCAACCGGCGTCAACGTTATTTCAAATAGAATGTCGCGGATTTCCTATGGATAATAGGTTTTAACTATAACTATCTACTGGCGACCGCCAGTAGATAATATATATATATATATATATATATATATATATTCAATGAAAAAACCACAGGTTTCAGGGACGTTATAGTTAGTTGGATATTTCACTCATACAAAACCAGAGAAATTCGGCCGTTATAGTTAGTTGAGCTAACTATAACTCACACCCCCGTAATGCACTGCTGATGACGTCACATATCACATCACTCATGACATGTTCAGTGACATCACTGATGTCATCTCAAATGACATCACTGATGACATCATCCCGTGAGTGTGTGTTTCTGAAAGATGTAAGTATGTTTTTTATATATATATATATATATATATATATACATATACACCAAGGTGTACTGAAGTATGAGTGGGTGTATGAGTGACTGAATGGCTGATTTAGTAGGTGCGTGACTGACTATATAAGTGAGTGATTAAACGTGACTTAGTGAATGCATGGAAGAATGACTAATCTGTGTGAATGTCTGGAGCAGTCTGTCAGTTGGTGTGTAAGTGGCAGCATGGGAGCTTAGTAGCTGCATGAGTGTGTATATGGGTTAATTATTGGTTGTCTGTGTACCTGTATGGGTGTCTAAGTGTGTGTGTGGGTGGGTGGGGTGTATGACTCCCAGCAAGGATGTGTGATTAGGTCTTTCAGTGAGTGTATGGGTTCATTAGTGCATGTGTGAGGGGCTGTATGGGTTCATGAGTGCATCTGCGAGAGGCTGTATAGGTGAGTGAGTGTGCCTAAGGCTATGTTGGTGAGTGAGTGGATGTCTCAGTGGTATATGTATGAGTAACTACATACATGAAAGGCAGTATATATGAGTGTTGGAGTGTATAAGTGACTATATGTGAGAGTGACTGATTGTGAGAGTGGCTGTATGGACAAGTGTGTGCTTGTGTGAATGACTGTATAAGAGAGTAACTATGTGTTAGTATCTTATGAATAAGTGAGGTGGTGTGTGTATAACTGTATAGGTGAGTAAATGGCAATGTGATCGATTCTTTGCATGACTGAGTAGGTGTGTGAGTAACTCTATGGTTGGGTGGTGGTATGTGAGTGTCTGTATGGGTATATGATAGCATATATCAGTGTCTGTATAGATGAGTGATTGAGTGAATGAGTAACAGTATGGGTTAGTGAGTGGATGTGTGTGTGTAGAGCTATGAATCAGTAAGTGGGTATGTACTAACTAGTATTGGTGTGTCTATGGTATTGAGATTGGTAGTCTGTATTTTAGAGTGGGTGTATGAAAGGTTATATTAGGGTGTGACGAGGTGCATCAGAGATTAAGTGGATGATGTCATCAGTGATGTCATCAATGATGTCAAATGAGATGTCATCAGTGATGTCATCAGTGATGTCACTGACCATGTCATGAGTGATTTAATATGTGACGTCATCAGCAGTGCATTGCGGGGGCGCGAGTCATAGTTAGCTCAACTAACTATAATGGCCAAATTTCTCTGGTTTTGTACGAGTGAAATGTCCAACTAACTATAATGTTTTTTAAATGCTAATTCCTAACTATAACGTCCCTGAAACCTATGGTTTTTTCAGTGAATTTCTAAGGTTTTTTTGAATGCTAATACTAACTATAACATCCCTAAAATCTGTGTTTATTTTCAGTCTATATATATATATATTATCTACTGGCGGTCGCCAGTAGATAGTTATAGTTAGGACCTATTTTCCATAGGAAATCCGCGACATTCTATTTGAAATAACTCTTGCGTCGGTTGACGAATCTTCGCGAAATTTTCAAACTTTATGGCCCGCTCCGGTCCGCTCCTACCCTGAAAGTCTCAGGGTGATTCGTCAAGCGGGGGCCGAGAAAAAAGGGGGGTCCCAAAACATGTTTTCCCCATTCATTTTCCCATAGGAAACTTTAGACACGGCTACAGCCCGAACTGCTGAACGGAATTACAAAAAATTTGACAAAGAGGTAGTTCTTGGTTCAGAAAGAACCCTTTTTGTTAAATGGTGTAAATCCGTTCAGTAGTTGCGGAGAAATTAAAAAATAAGAGTCAAAAAATCAATTTCCCATAGGAAACTTTAGACACGGGTACAGCTCGAACTGCTGAACGGAATTACACCAAATTTGGCAAAGAGGTAGTTCTTGGTTCAGAAAGAACCCTTTTGTTAAATGGTGTAAATCCGTTCAGTAGTTGCTGAGAAAATCAAAAGTAAAAGTACATATATATCTATGGCCGCGTCGGATTCGCGCACCCTCCCGATCACGAGCTGTCTGCTAATTGGCTGTCAACGCTCCAAATCAGGAAGTGTTGGCAGCCATCTTGTTCCTCGGTAGAACCGAGGAACAAGAAAGCAGTAAAAAAGTGCGCAAAACGCACAAAGGGGGCAGGGTAGAAACACCCTGACCCCTAGGTCTGCTCAGGGGGTCCCACAAGGACCCCTGGGCAGAAAAAGCATTTTTTTAAATCGGCAGGATGCGCTCAGGGATCGCGAATCCTGCCGGAAAAAAATCGAAGAGCGGTCTCCGCGCTTCGATTGTATTTTGCCCCCGGGTGGCCCAAGTCCCGGGGGCATGGTGGGGGGTTAAATTTATGTATGGGGGCCTCAAAGGGCCCCCAAGCCCTGGGGACCGCCACCCCCGGGGCTTTTTTTAAAATGGTGCGGGAGGGCTCTGAGCCCTCCCGCAGCCCCGGGGACCACCACCTCCCCGGGCTTCTTTTTAAAAACTTTTTCCTGTGTGGGGGGGCTTGAGCCCCCACACGCCCGGGGACCGCCACCTCCCCGGGCACTAACAAATTAAAATGGGGGTCCGTTTTGGATCCCCGAAGCCCCGGGGACCACCACCTCCCGGGGCTTTGCTGATGTGGGGAGGGGGGCCGCGCGGCCCCCTCCTGGAGCCTGTGGTGGCTCTGGGGACCGCCACCCCCAGGGTCGGCTCCTGCAGTGTCCTGGGGTGCCTACCCCGGGACACTGCTGTTTGCAATGACAGGACGGAGCCTCGCGGCTCCCGTCCTGTCATTGCAAACTGCTTTGGATATTGGAAACCTGCTCTCGCTTCCAATATCCAAAGACAATTGCTTTTCCACACGGGGAGCAGCATGTTAGCTGCTCCCCGTGTGGAAAAGCAATGCCGGCTCCCTTAGGACACGGGGAGCCGGCGGGACTGTGGGGGGTTTGGGGACCCCCCACAGTCCCCAACGAGAGGCCAGGCCCCGGGGATGGGGTCCCCGGGGCCATAGTGGCCCGGGAGGGGGCCACGTGGCCCCCTCCCCAGAAATAAGTTAAAAAAAAAAAAGGCCTGCCCCGGGGGATGGGGTCCCCGGGGCAAAAGGAGGCCTGAGGAGGGGGGCCACGCAGCCCCCCTCCTTAAAAATTAAAGAAAAAGTGTGGCCATGCCCCGGGGGATGGGGTCCCCGGGGCAGGATTCAGCCAGGGAGGGGGCCACGCGGCCCCCTTCCCGTTTAATTGAAAAAAAAAAAAAGGGGGTAAGGCCCTGGGGGATGGGGTCCCCAGGGCCCAAAAATAGGAAAAAGGAAGGGGGCCACACAGCCCCCTTCAGGGGAAAAAAATAAAAAACGATCGGGCCACCGGCCCCGCCCCTTCCTTCACCACTCTGCAAACGCGCCCTGGCGCGTTTGCAGATGGGGAAGTAATTCCACTTCAATACTGGAGGACTCTGGGGCCAACTAGCCCACCAGGAACCTCCAGTATGCGCCAGGGGCTGCGTTGCAGAGAGGTGTACAGAGGCCACGCCCCTTTATACACCTCTCTGCAACGCAGCTCTGTGGCGCTTTTTGGATATACCTGTTGGGCTAGTTGGCCCCCAGGGACCCTCAGGATTCAAGGCGAGTTAATCCCCGACTTAAAACGCGCCACGGGCGCGTTTGCACAGTGGTGAAGGGAGGGGCGGGGCTTCAGGTGACATGTGTGCAAACAGGCCCCGTGGCGCGTTTTAAGATGGGGAATTAAATCCCCTTCAATCCTGAGGGTCCCTGGGGCCAACTAGCCCAACAGGTACATCCAGAAAGCGCCACAGAGCTGCGTTGCAGAGAGGTGTAAAAGGGGTGTGGCCTCTCACACGTCTCTGCAACGCAGCCCTTGGCGCATACTGGAGGTTCCTGGTGGGCTAGTTGGCCCCTAGGGACCCTCATGATTCAAGGGGACTTAATCCCCCAACTTAAAACGCGCCACGGGGCGCGTTTGCACAGATGTCACCTCAGGCCCCGCCCCTACCTTCACCATTGTGCAAATATTCCTCTAAAATCTGCCGAACTACGAATTCGGATTTACTCACCTGTTATCAGGAGAGACCTCAGTGCTGTATCTTTCAGCCCAGTACTGGTCCTGAAAAGTAATTTTAACTGTACTTACCAGTAACTTGAATTTCCTTCCATATGCTAACATTGACTGGTTTTTGCTGAAAAAGTTTCTAAGTGTTGATTTTTGAAACATACAAATATTCCTCTAAAATCAGCCGAAATACGAATTCCGATTTACTCACCTGTTATCAGGAGAGACCTCAGTGCTGTATCTTTCAGCCCAGTACTGGTCCTGAAAAGTAATTTTAACCGTACTTACCAGTAACTTGAATTTCCTTCCATAGGCTAACATTGACTGGTTTCACTTGGAAATTCTTCTAAGTGTGGAGTTTTGGTACTTTAAAATATTCCTCTAAAATCAGCCGAAATACGAATTCCGATTTACTCACCTGTTATCAGGAGAGACCTCAGTGCTGCATCTTTCAGCCCAGTACTGATCCTCAAAAGTAATTTTAACCGTACTTACCAGTAACTTGAATTTCCTTCCATAGGATATCATTGTCTGCTTTTTGCTGAAAAAGTTTCTAAGTGTTGATTTTTGAAACATACAAATATTCCTCTAAAATCAACCGAAATACAAATTCCGATTTACTCACCTGTTATCAGGAGAGACCTCAGTGCTGTATCTTTCAGCCCAGTTCTGGTCCTGAAAAGTAATTTTAACCGTACTTACCAGTAACTTGAATTTCCTTCCATAGGCTAACATTGACTGGTTTCACTTGGAAATTCTTCTGTGTGTGGAGTTTTGGAACTTTAAAATATTCCTCTAAAATCAGCCGAAATACGAATTCCGATTTACTCACCTGTTATCAGGAGAGACCTCAGTGCTGCATCTTTTAGCCCAGCACTGACCCTGAAAAGTAATTTTAACCGTACTTACCAGTAACTTATATTTTCTTCCAAAGGAATCCATTGTCTGGTTTTCAGCTGAAAAGTTTCAGTGTCGATTTTCACAAACTACAAATATTCCTTAAAAATCGCCTGTATGACTTAAACGCATTCTTTCAACTGTTTACAGGAGATACACCAGTGCTGGATCCAGGATCCAACACTGAGTAAGAAAAAGTAACGATAACAGTTTTTACTTGCTAAGTGAATTTCCTTCCATAGGATAACATTGGTGATTCTATGAGAAAAAGTTTCTAAGTGTCAACTTTTAAAATACAATAATATTCCTTAAAAATCACTACTGTAACCAAAACGCTTTTACTCAACTGTTTACAGGAGATGTCCCAGGACTGAATCTGGGATCCAGTCCTGTGGTTAGAAAAGTAATCCATAAAGTAACTAATTGCATTTAACTAGAAATTCACATTGAGCTGAATGTTGCATTGTGTTTGAAAATGTGTTGCCCATTGCAACAACTGTAACTACTGTACTTAAAAGTCTATTGCCTATGTGCAAAGTATTTAAACTAAAGTAATTCATTCTGAGAAAGTATTTTTTGTAATGTATAATGTAATTACAATGTAATTTAAAAAATAAAATATGTAAAAAAAAATGTTTCTAAAAATGTAGTAAATCAGTATGAAAAAAATAAATATAACAATTAATACATTTAAAAATTGTCATTTACAAAACCTTTGAAATTCATTGAAAAAACCGTAGGTTTCAGACATGTTATAGTTAGGAATTAGCATTTAAAAAACCTTTGAAATTCACTGAAAAAACCATAGGTTTCAGGCACGTTATAGTTAGAAATTTGCATTTAAAAAACCTTAGAAATTCACTGAAAAAACCATAAGGTTTTAGGGACAGTTATAGTTAGTTGGACATTGCACTCGTACAAAACCCGTGAAATTCCCCCGTTATAGTTAGTTCAGGTAACTATAACTCGCGCCCCGCAATGCACTGCTGATGACGTCACATATTACATCACTCATGACATGGTCAGTGACATCACTGATGACATCACTGATGACATCTCAAATGACATCACTGATGACATCACTGATGACATCATCCATGTGAGAATTTAATGCATCTTCTCACACCCTAATATAAGTTTTGAAACACCCACTCTAAATTACAGACTGCCATTCTCAAAACCATACACACTCCAATACCAATAAGTACATACCCACTCACTGATTCTTAGGTCTACACACACACATCTACTCACTCACCCGTACAGTCACTCATACTTACAGTCACTCAGTACAGGACTATCATATGCACTCATACACCTATATAAACACTCACACAACGCAACTCATCCATAGAGGTATTCACACACCTAGTCAGTCATGCAAATAATTAATCACACTCCAATTTACTCACCTATACAGTTATACAGACCAGCTCACTTACTCATAAAAATACTAGCACATTCTTACGCTCCTATGCAATCACTGATGCAAGCACACACTCATCCATATAGCCACTCTCACAATCACACACTCTCACTTATAGCCATTTATATACTCCAACACACATATATACTGCCTTTCACATATGTAGTTACTCACACATGTACCACTGAGATATACATTCAATCACTAACACACCCATACACACACTCACCCACCCATACAGTCCATCACAGACGCACTCTTGAAACCATGCACCCAGTGAATCACCCACTCACACATCTATGCACAGAGTCACACACACCCCACCCACACAAACACTGAGGCACCCATACAGATACTCAGAGAACCAATCCATAACCCATATAGACACTCATTTAGCTAGTCAGAAACTCCATGCAGTTGCTTACACAACAACAGACAGACGGATACAGACATTCACACAGTTTAGTCACTCACCCATGCATCCAGTAAGATACGTTTAATCACTCACTTATAGACTCAGTCACGCACCTACTAAATCATCCATTCAGGCGCTTCTACACCCACTCATTCTTCAATACGCCTTTCCCTAAATATATTAAACATATTTAAACTTTACAGAAACACACAGTCACTGGATGATGTCATCAGTGATGTCATCAGTGATGTCATTTGAGATGTCATCAGTGATGTCACTGACCATGTCATGAGTGATGTAATATGTGATGTCATCAGCAGTGCATTGTGGGGCGCGAGTTATAGTTACCTGAACTAACTATAACGGGGGAATTTCACGGGTTTTGTACGAGTGCAATGTCCAACTAACTATAACTGTCCCTAAAACCTTATGGTTTTTTCAGTGAATTTCTAAGGTTTTTTAAATGCAAATTTCTAACTATAACGTGCCTGAAACCTATGGTTTTTTCAGTGAATTTCAAAGGTTTTTTAAATGCTAATTTCTAACTATAACGTGTCTGAAACCTATGGTTTTTTCAGTGAATATATATATATATATTTCTTTTTTTTATATATATGCATATATTTATATATATATATATATATATATACTCAAAATATACATATACATATGTAGTATTTTAAAAAAAAAGTTTTTATATTTTTCAATTATATTTAAAAAAAATGTAAAATATATATTTTTTTAAATAAATATATATATACATACATATAATATGTGTATTTATATATATATTTTTTAAATTAAAAACATCGAGTCGCGTACCCAACGCGAATCCCTGTACATTGCCAAGCGTTAGTTCTGTATGCGCATACGAAACGCGGTTCCAGCGTGATTTTTCATATATATAATTTTTGTATATGTACACAATAATAATATTATGTTAAAGCTAGGAAGTTTGTTAAGATAGTTAGTAAAATTGTATATCAATAATTAAAACTTATTAAACCGTTTTTTAAATAGTAATTTCAGGAATCACGGTACGTGCGCGTACATTGCAACTTCCGGACTCGCGTACGAGACGCGGTTTCGGCGGGATTTTTCATAAATATATATTTTTCACATATTTATAAAATAATTATATTAAGTTCAAGGTAAGAGGTTTGTTAAGATATTTACTAAACTTGCATATTAATAAATGAAACTTATTAAATCGTTATTTTAATAGTAATTTCAGAAGTAGCGCAACTTTCGCGAACATTGCTACTTCTAGATTCGCGCAAGGGATGCAAATTTAATGGTTTTTTTGAAACAATATTATATGTTAATATACCATTATTTAATTTATTTGAAATGAAGAAATATAGTTATGTGTTTTTAAAATATTATTAAATAGTAGTAAATATTGTTGTAATGTAAAATTAAACCAATTTGCGTATTCGCTTCCGGTGCGCGATGCTACCGCGCAAGGGACTCGCACCCCATGTGACACAAAAAAAAAGAAATTTCATTGGTTAAAGATCCTGTCATCTTTCAGTTTGCTAGAACCCACCCTCTTTCTTCTAGTTTTGGGTGTGGTTAGCAACAGACATACTTTTTACAGAAGCAACTCAATTTTGGGGTTTTTGTTTGGTGTTTTGAGGATTTCTCTACAGTTTTTGAAAATGGCATGTGCACAGGATCAGCAGGTGGAGGAGACTCTGCTGGAATAAGAAGGGGAGTGTGGTATGGGAATTTTTTTCCATACCAGAAGGAGAAAAAAAAGTAAATGCACGCAAGGTAACTTGCAACATTTGCAAAAACATTCTGGCTCGTGGTTCAGAGAAAAAAAATTCATGTGGTACATCCTCGATGTACCAACATCTCAGAACCATGCACGAAAAAAGGCTTGCAAGAGCTAAACTTGCAAGACAGAATGAAGAATCTGGTGATGCACAGCCTTCCACTTGATCTGTTGGCGACAGGTTGCAGTCTATTCCACTGACTCTTCCAGACTTCTCTAAAGCAGGACTTTTTTCCCTGAAGTGCACCACCTTTTTAAGCACTGGTGAACAGGTTGTTCAACCAATGTTGTATACAATTAGAAATCATAAGTGTTAATATTTTTTTTATAACATTTATGCATTTTGTTATGTGGTTGTTTTTTTGTTAATGTAGCGTACCCTGATAGGGTCCGTCCCCCTAGGCACTGCCAGACCCCCAATTTCCAGGGTTGATTATATTCCAATGTTGCACATAAATGAATCACCAAATGTTTTTCAGTAAGTCGACGATGTTTTAATCGTTATCTGTTATTGATATTCACTTCAAATCATTGCTTAGTTTCAGCAATGTTATGTAAATCCATTACATTATCAGATGCAATCTTCTGTCCTTTTTCTCCATCCCAATGCATTTTGGGCATCAAGCCCCTCATCAGGGGATAGATCTAAAGGGATACATATGATCAAAATCAATGAGGTAAACCAAACTAACATACAGTCCGTGGTTATCCGGCACACACGGGTGAGGTGATAGGTGAATCCGGGCTAATGTGGTGATTTGATTAAGCATAAAGGCCAAATCCATGCAGTGGATATACTGGTATGTCCATGTCGATGCAGTGAATCGATAACAACAAAGATGAAGTGCCTAAATCATGCCAAAAACATGCAGTCGTTTATGGGGAAACAATGCCCACAGTCGTAATCATATCGGTACCTTAAGGAATACCTTCCGAATCTAGGACGCAAATGGATGATGTATGCATGAACCGGGTGTCAGTAATATGGTGTGATGAGCGACACGATGTACATAATGAAGTGATAAAAATCAAGCGGACCGTAAATACTAGTGAATAAATGTCCACAGCTATGATGCAAGTCACGGTGGCATACCGTGGTATGCTAATATATGCAAGTGACTCAGTATGTGCAATGCCAGTGATTGTCAGTATAATATGAGAAAGTACAATGTTTAAAACATAATTTCAGCCTACAATTAACAGTGAACAGTGGTGGAGAAAGTTCAAAAAAACCGCCATAGATCAACCCAAGAGTCGAATATAAATTCATGTGTCCCGTGATTAACAGTTCGTCACATATTTGACATGCGATATTGCGTGTATAAATAAAATGTATTCTGAACATATAGAAACATAACATCAAGTATCTAAACAATGTGTGTTTAACACAAGCGGTAATGCGTACGTTTCCAATACATGCTTAACAGTTAAAAGCATATCACGTTTCGTAAGGAGCGTGCTATTTCAATTGTCAGAAATCATACACACAGGCAATGCGTGCATGAATGCATGCGGGCGAAACAGTTAGAACCATACACATCGGGTAGCGCAAGAATACGCCTTACATACAGGGTTCGAAGATCGACCGGCTCTCCGGGAAGTTGTGAGGTGCGGAGTTCAATGGGCTCCATGTTTAACAAACGCCTATGCCATCAACAGTTTAAACTGACTGTGTGCATAGCACAGTCAGATAGAAAGAAGTATGGGGGCCATATTGGAAGGTGGTGAACTGACTGATTCATTGATAGACGGATACATATATTGATAAGATCTGTGCAAAACGAGAGCAAAACTGGAAAAAAGTGATGAAGAATGAGAAATAAAATGTGTGGAATTCATGTCTAAAGTCAGTGTGTAACCAGGGAGTTAAAAAAATTGTCAGTGAATGAAATGGTGAAGATAGGTAGCACAGTGAGGCGGTTGTGAAGCTGTAGGCTGTGACTAAATGAATCAATATAAGAATAATGCATCTGTTCAACAGACATGATGATGATAGACCAGCAATAGCCTGAAATAAAAGGAAACAACAACATAAATATGAAGGTACAGGTATCAATCAACGGGTCATGCAAGTCCTGCTAAAGGTAACATGAAAATTCCATCCTGTCATTAAGCCCGTTGGGCTTTAAAGCGTCAAGGCGTTTGATCCAGTAATTTTCCCTCCGGAGCAAGGAGTTGTTATTGTCTTTGCCTTCTTTTTTCTCTATGATCTCTAGGATCAGGAATTTAAGTTGGCTCACTTTGTGGCTCCTTTCCACGAAATGGCTGGCTACGACAGACTACATGTTTTTAGTGCGAATACTGCTCTTATGTTCATTGACTCTTGTTTTGATTTTTCTTTCGGTTTTACCCACATATACCAGCCCACAGGGGCATTTAGGTAGATATATGACATTCTTGGTGTCGCAATTACCAGAAACTTTAAGGTCAATTTTAGTCCCCTTCATGGGATGAGTGATCCAATTGCCTTTAATGGTGTTGTTGCAATTATTTTAATTGTAACAGGGAGTCGTCCCTTTGTATCCTATTGCCTTTGGATCTTCTTTCTTCTGCAAAAGTATTTCTTTGATGTTTTGCCCTCTTTGATATGCAAAGATTGGTGTTTCTGCAAAGATGCCTTTGAAATCAGGTTCCATGGATAATATTGACCAATTTCGAATGATGGATATCTTGAATTGGCCACTCATCGTGGAAAATTTAGATACCACTACCATGCGTTTGCATTCTTTTTTCTGGGTTTTGTCTAACAATTAATTTCTGGTTTTGATCATGCTTCTTGTTTTAGTCTGTTCCAGAATGTTTTTGGGGTAGCTTTTATCATCAAACCTTTTCAGCATTATCTCCATTTGTTTGTCCGATGTGTCTGGATTGGAGACTATCCTCTTAACTCTGAGTAGTTGAGAATATGGAAGATGATTTTTCAATGGAAACCTACGCATTACTTTAGATACTTGATGTTTATGTTTCTATATGTTCAGAATGCATTTTATTTATACACGCAATATCGCATGTCAATTATGTGACGAACTGTTAATCACGGGACACATGAATTTAGGTTCGACTCTTGGGTTGATCTATGGTGTTATTTTTGAACTTTCTCCACCACTGTTCACTGTTAATTGTAGGCTGAAATTATGTTTTAAACGGCGTACTTTCTCATATCATACTGACAATCACTGGCATTGCACATACTGAGTCACTTGCATGTATTAGCATACCTCGGTATGCCACCGCGACTTGCACCATAGCTATGGACATTTATTCACTAGTATTTACGGTCCGCTTGATTTTTATCACTACTTTATATACTTCTTGTCACTCATCACACCATATTACTGACACCCGCTTCATGCATACATCATCCTTTTGCGTCCTAGATTCGGAAGGCACTCCTTAAGGTACCGGTATGATTATGACTGTGGGCATTGTTTCCCCATAAACTACTGCATGTTTTTGGCATGATTTTGGCACTTCATCTTCGTTGCTATCGATTCACTGCATCGACATGGACATACCAGTATATCCACCGCATGGATTTGTCCTTTATGCTTAATCAAATCACCACATTAGCCCGAATTCACCTATCACCTCACCCGTGTGTGCCGGATAACCACGGACTGTATGTTGGTTTGGTTTACCCCATTGATTTTGATCATATGTATCCCTTTAGAACTATCCCCTGATGAAGGGCTTGATGCCCGAAATGCATTGGGATGGAGAAAAAGGACAGAAGATTGCATCTGATAATGTAATGGATTTACATAACATTGCTGAAACTAAGCAATGATTTGAAGTGAATATCAATAACAGATAACGATTAAAACATCGTCTACTTACTGGAAAACGTTTGGTGATTCATTTATGTGCAACATTGGAATATAATCAATCCCGGAAATTGGGGGTCTGGCAGTGCCTAGGGGGATGGACGCTATCAGGGTACACTACATTTACATTGGGCATTACACTCTTTGATCAGAGAGTGATACCCTGTGAGCACGCTACAAACTGAGTACTTTTATTACCACGGATAAAAGGTTGTGCGTGTTCTCCCACTTATTTTTATTCTTGACTTTATCTGATCGATTGAACATTGCACACCGCACCAACTACATACAATATGGCATATGAAGACATTTCTAACCTAACGGATATAAGAGCGGACACATTCGCTTTCGCGGAAGACGAAGCTGTTAGAATTTATGGTCTAATCCAGGAGGAAACCACACCATCATCGAACATCCGCAACAAGGAAAACAATATCAAACAACTACTATACCTCACAAAAAGAGAAATCAATCAACGACTGCATGCAAGCACTCTTGTCAAATACCATCGAGCTCAAAGAATCCTGAGAGGGCTACGGATCCCATTGAAACCGTTTCTATGCAAAAATATCCCCAAATTTGTAGAAAGATGGTATGCGACTCTGAATAAATGTTCTTTAGATTTAATCCTCCTGATCATCGAAGAATTATCAAAAGTCCTAGAAGACCTCTCAAAAGAGATCACACAAATCAAAACTGAATTGACTAATACCATGGAAGCTGAAGACTGGTCCAAAACGCTGGCGGACAACAACACCCAACTAACAAAGTACACACAGGAGATTTATGATAGAAAAATTCGCAAATTCAAGCAAGATACGATTGATTATAAGTTGGGTGAGGTATATAGTTGGGCAGAAATATATGCCAAAAGGCGACAGAACAGACCATATAACCAAAATACGGAGACCGAAACATCCTCCTCGGACAGCGAAGTTACCAGTCAACATCGCAGGAAACCTGATGAACAACTTTCCACTGGCACTATGATGGAACAACCACAAACATCTGGTGTCTCTTTTTTAGAGGCGGGTCCAGGAGACACAAACGACCCAGGAGGGGAAAAGGAAAAAGAAAAAGAGAAAGAGAACCTAGAGCCAAGGAGCATACCGACCACAGGGAAGAGAACGAAGGGGAAGAAAACATAGAGCACAATAACTTGGTGATCAACATTTCTCCTTTTGAACTCAGTTCTATAGAAATCAGGACACTTCAGAAAGGAACGTCTTTTGTCCCGACTTGTCATACCAATAGTCTTGAACTGGAAATCAGCTTATTTAAATTGATGCGCAACTTACATTTGAGGAACTTTTGTGAAAACGTAGTTGAAGAACATAACACTGATGAAGAAGACTTACTAAAAGGCTTGAAAATTAAAAGCATCTACATGCCCCGGTCAGCCACAAAAGCTTGGACACCTTTGAGAACCTGGTCAAACATGACATTCAAAAACTCAACTTTCATAAAAAAATCCAAAACCAGAAACTTAACAAATAAAGAATTTGGAATCTTGAAAAAAATAGCAAACAATCCTACCATCATTTGTCAAAAGGCAGACAAGGGAGGGTCACTTGTCGTGATGGATACCAGTTTTTACAAACAACAAGTTGAGGCTCACGTGTCTGATCCTGAGACGTACGCCAGACTAGACCATAATCCTACTGAACAATTTCTGGATTTACTTAAGAACATGCTAGAAAGGGCAGTGAACAACGGTATCATCACTGAAAAAGTGAGGAGATTTCTCATTCAAAACCACCACAGAAGCCCTGAGATTTACATGTTACCCAAGGTCCATAAATGTTTACGGAATCTGCGATTCAGACCTATTGTGTCCACTAGAGGGAGCCTGCATGAACCTGTTGGGAAGTTTCTCGACAAACACCTCCAACCGTTTGTATCGAAAATGAGCACTTACATTAAGAACACAACTGGATTTCTTACCAAGATCAACCAGATTTCATTCACTGAGGATGATGAAATACTATTGTGCACGATTGACGTCAAGTCTCTGTATACGTCCATACCCCACAACCTTGGTATTGAAGCCATCGAACAAGTATTAATCAACTCTGACTTGGACCAAGATCTACAAGCATTCCTTATGGAACTATTGCATTTTACTCTATACCAGAGTTACTTCAAATGGGATGACCAATGGTTTTTACAGCTCTCGGGAACTTACATGGGCAATTGCGCTGCTCCGGCGTACGCTAACCTGTTCATGAATAAGTTTGAGGAAGACAACATTCTGGTCACTACTACTTGGAGAACACATGCTATCCTGTTTTTGAGATACATAGGTGATATTTTCGTCTTCTGGAAGGAATCCCATGCAGATCTCACCACAGCCCTTACAGCACTGAACGGAATAAATGACAGGATACAATTCACTTTTAACATTGATAACAACTCCATTACCTTTCTGGACGTACAAGTCAACAAAGTGAACAACAGATTGGCAACTAACATCTTTAGAAAACCCACTGATAGGAACAATTTGCTTCACTATAACAGCTTTCATCAAAAATCATTGAAAAATCATCTTCCATACTCTCAACTACTCAGAGTTAAGAGGATAGTCTCCAATCCAGACACATCGGACAAACAAATGGAGATAATGCTGAAAAGGTTTGATGATAGAGGCTACCCCAAAAACATTCTGGAACAGGCTAAAACAAGAAGCATGATCAAAACCAGAAATAAATTGTTAGGCAAAACCCAGAAAAAAGAATGCAAAAGCATGGTAGTGGTATCTAAATTTTCCACGATGAGTGGCCAATTCAAGAAATCCATCATTCGAAATTGGTCATTATTATCCATGGAACCTGATTTCAAAGGCATCTTTGCAAAAACACCAATCTTTGCGTACCAAAGATGGCTAAACATCAAAGAAATACTTTTGCAGAAGAAAGAAGATCCAAAGACAATAGGATACAAAGGGACGACTCCCTGTTACAATTGCAATAATTGCAACAACACCATTAAAGGCACTTGGATCACTCATCCCATGAAGGGGACTAAAATTGACCTTAAAGTTTCTGGTATTTGCGACACCAAAAACTTCATATATCTACTTAAATGCCCCTGTGGGCTGGTATATGTGGGTAAAACCGAAAGAAAAATCAAAGCAAGAGTCAATGAACATAAGAGCAATATTCGTCCTAAAAACATGAAGTCTGTCGTAGCCAGCCATTTCGTGGAAAGGAGCCACAATGTGAGCCAACTTAAATTCCTGATCCCAGAGATCATAGAGAAAAAAGAAAGGCAAAGACAATAACAACTCCTTGCTCCAGAGGGAAAATTACTGGATCAAACGCCTTGACGCTTTAAAGCCGAACAGGCTTAATGACAGGATGGAATTTTCATGTTAACTTTAGCATGACTTGCATGACCCGTTGATTGATACCTGTATTTTCATTTTTATGCTGTTGTTTCCTTTTATTTCAGGCTATTGCTGGTCTATCATCTTCATGTCTGTTGAGCACATGCATTATTCTTATATTGATTCATTTTGTCACAGCCTACAGCTTCACAACCGCCTCACTGTGCTACCTATCTTCACCATTTCATTCACTGCCAATTTTTTAAACTCCCTGGTTACAAACAGACTTTAGACATGAACTTCACACATTTTATTTCTCATTCTTCATCACTTTTTCGCCAGTTTTGCTCTTGTTTTTCACAGATCTTATCAATATATGTATCAGTCTATCAATGATTCAGTCAGTTCACCACCTTCCAATAAGGCCCCCATACTTCTTTCTATCTGACTGTGCTATGCACACAGTCCGTTTACACTGTTGATGGCATAGGCATTTGTTAAACATGGGGTCCGTCGAACTCCACACCTCACAACTTCCCGGAGAGCCGGTTGATCTTCGAATCCTGTAAGTAATGCATATTCTACGCGCTACCCAATGTGTATGGTTCTAACTGTTTCGCCCGCATTTATTCATGCGTGCATTGCCTGTCTGTATGATTTCTGACGATTGAAATAGCACGCTCCTTACGAAACATGATATGCTTTTAACTGTTAAGCATGTATTGGAAACGTACGCATTACCGCTTGTGTTAAACACGCCTTGTTTAGATACTTGATGTTTATGTTTCTATATGTTCAGAATGCATTTTATTTATACACGCAATATCGCATGTCAAATATGTGACGAACTGTTAATCACGGGACACATGAATTTAGGTTCGACTCTTGGGTTGATTTATGGCGTTATTTTTGAATTTTCTCCACCACTGTTCACTGTTAATTGTGGGCTGAAATTATGTTTTAAACGGCGTACTTTCTCATATCATACTGACAATCACTAGCATTGCACATACTGAGTCACTTGCATGTATTAGCATACCGCGGTATGTCACAGCGACTTGCACCATAGCTATGGACATTTATTCACTAGTATTTATGGTCCGCTTAATTTTTATCACTACTTTATATACATCGTGTCACTCATCACACCATATTATGCATACATCATCTATTTGCGTCCTAGATTCGGAAGGTATTCCTTAAGGTACCGGTATGATTATGACTGTGGGCATTGTTTTCCCATAAACTACTGCATGTTTTTGGCATGATTTAGGCACTTCATCTTCGTTGTTATCGATTCACTGCATCGACATGGACATACCAGTATATCCACCGCATGGATTAGGCCTTTATGCTTAATCAAATCACCACATTAGCCCGGATTCACCTATCACCTTATCCGTGTGTGCCAGATAACCAAGGACTGTATGTTGGTTTGGTTTACCTCATTGATTTTGATCTTATGTATCCCTTTAGAACTATCCCAAGGCAAAGGGCATGATGCCCGAAATGCATTGGGATGGAGAAAAAGGACAGAAGATTGCATCTGATAATGTAATGGATTTACATAACATTGCTGAAACTAAGCAATGATTTGAAGTGAATATCAATAACAGATAACGATTAAAACATTGTCTACTTACTGAAAAACCTTTGGTGGTTCATTTATGTGGAACATTGGAATATAATCAACCCCGTAAATTGGGGGTCTGACAGTGCCTAGGGGGACGGACCCTATCAGGGTACTCTACATTTACATTGGACATTACACTCTTTGATCAGAGAGTAATACCCCGTGAGCACGCTACAAACTGAGTACTTTGATTACCACGGATAAGAGGTTGTGCGTGTTCTCCCACTTATTATTATTGTTGTTTTTTTGTTCCCATATTTTTGAAAAAATCTAAAAACACAAAATCGTTAATTTTTTTTTATATATATATATATAATAGTTTTAAAAAAGAAGAAAAAAACGGTTCTTACGAAGCCACCTATTCTGGTTTAAAAATAGAAAAGCTATATGTTGTATGAATACATGAGTCAATGGATAGTGTGTGTGTGATTGCATTAGTGCCTATGTAGTGTTTGAGTGATTGGAAGACTAAAGGAGTAGAGTTTAAGTGAATAGTTGAGTGCAACATTAGTGCCTGAGTGAATAAATGAGTGCAAGGGGAGCGCCTGAGTTCATGGATGAGTGCATGGGTAGTAGTGGAAGAAATGGATGAGTGCAAGAGTAGTGCCTGAGTGATTACATGAGTGCATGAGTAGTGCCTGGGTGATTGCATGAGTGCAGGGGTACTGCCTGGGTGATTGGAGGAGTGCATGGGTAGTGCCTGAGTGCATGGATGAGTGCCTAGGTAGTGCCTGAGTGAATGGTTGAGTGCAAGAGTAGTGCCTGAGTGATTGCATGAGTACATGTGTAGTGCCTGGCTGATTGTATGAGTGCAAAGGTACTGTGTGGGTGATTGGAGGACGGCATGTGTAGTACGAGAGTACATGTATGAGTGTATGGGTAGTGCATGGGTGATTGCATGAGTGCAGGGGTACTACTTGTGTGATTGGAGGAGTGCAAGGGTAGTGTTTGCGTGAATGGACGGATGCAAGGATAATGCCTGAGTAAATGGATGACTGCATGGGAAGTGCTTGGCTGATTGCATGACTGTAGGGGTACTGCCTGGGTGATTGTAGGAGTGCATAAGTAGTACCAGAGTGCATGGATCAGTGCATGGCTACTGTTTGAGGTAATGGATGAGTGCATGGGTAGTGTTTGAGGGAATGAATGAGTGCAACAGTAGTGCCTGAATGATTGCATGAGTGCAGTGGTAGTGCCTGGGTGATCAGAGGAATGCATGGGTAGTGCCTAAGTACATGAATGAGTGCATGGGTAGTGTTTGAGGGAATGGATAATTGCAGCAGTAGTGCCTGAGTGATTGCATCAGTGCATCGGTAGAGCCTGAGTGCATGAATGACTGCATGGGTAGTGTCTGGGCGATTGGAGCAGTGCATGGGTAGTGCCTGGGTACATGGAGCAATGCATAGGTAGAGCCTGAGTGTATAGATGAGTGCATGGGTAGTGCCTGGGTAATTGGAAGAGTGCATGGGTAGTGTCTGAGTGCATGAATGAGTGCATGGGTAGTGTTTGAGGGAATGGATGAGTGCATGGATAGTGCCTGAGTGATTGGATGAGTGCATGGGTAGTGCCTGGGTGATTGGAGGAGTGCATGTGTAGTGCATCAGTGATTGCATGAGTGCATGGGTACTCTTTGAGAGAATGGATGAGTGCAATAGTAGTGCCTGAGTGATTGGATGAGTGCATGGGTAGTGCCAGGCTGATTGCATGAGTGCAGGGGTAGTGCCTGGGTGATTGGAGGAGTACATTGGTAGAGGCTGAGTGCATGGATAAGTGTATGGGTAGTGCATGGGTGATTGGAGGAGTGCATGGGTAGTGCCTGAGTGCATTGATGAGTGCATAGCTAGTGTTTGAGGGAATGGATGAGTGCAATAGTAGTGTCTGAGTGATTGGATGAGTGCCTGGGTAGTGGCTGGCTGATTGCATGAGTGCAGGGCTAGTGCCTGTGTGATTGGAGGAGTACATGTGTAGTGCATCAGTGATTGCATGAGTGCATGGGTACTGTTTGAGAGAATGGATGAGTGCAATAGTAGTGCCTGACTGATTGGATGAGTGCTTGGGTAGTGCCTGGATGATTGCATGAGTGCAGGGGTAGTGCCTGGGTGATTGGAGGAGTGCATGGGTAGAGCCTAAGTCCATGCCTAGTGTTTGAGGGAATGGATGAATGCAACAGTAGTGCATGAGTGATTTGATGAGTGCATGGGTAGTGCCTGGCTGACTGCATGAGTAGAAGGGTAGTGCCTGGGTGATTGGAGGAGTGCATGGGGTACAGCCTGAGTACATGGATGAGTGCATGGGTAGTGTTTGAGAGAATAGACGAGTGCATGAGTAGTGCATGACTAGTGTTTCAGAGAATGGATGAGTGCAACAGAAGTACCTGAGTGAGTGCATGAGTGCTGGGGTAGAGCCTGAGTGCATGGAGCAGTGCATTGATGACTGCATGGGTAGTGCGTGGGTAATTGGAGGAGTGCATGGATAGTGCCTGAGTGCATGGATAAGTGCATGGGTAGTGTTTGAGGGAATGGATGAGTGCAACATTAGTGCCTGAGTGATTACAGGAGTGCATAGGTAGTACCTGGGTGATTATATGAGTGCAGGGATACTGCCTGGGTGATTGGAGGAGTGCATGGGTACTAAGAGAATGCACAGATGACTGCATAGGTACTATTTGAGGGAATAAATGAGTGTAACAGTAGTGTGTGAGTGATTGTATGAGTGCATGGATAGTGCTTGGCTGATAGTATGACTGGAGGGGTACTGCCTGGGTGATTGGAGGAGTTCATGGGTAGTGGCTGAGTAAATGGATGAGTTTATCAGTACTGCCTGGGTGATTGTACGACTACATGTGTAGTGCTTTGGTGACTGGATGACTGCAGAGATAGTGTCTGGGTTATTGTATGAGTGCATGGGTTTTGACTCTGGGAAACGAAAAATGCAAAGATAATGCTTGAGTTGTTCTACTAATGCAAAAGTTAAACTATAGAGATTACATTACACCATGGATATTATTTGTTTGAAAGGATCGCTACGTGGCTGATGTTATCTGAAAGTTTTTATATACTGTAAAGGATGAACATTATGTTTATTAGAAATAAAAACATTTAAATGAACTTTAAACCTTATTTCACGTTATGATGCATATTATGTTATGTGTTCTTACCTTTTTTAATAATTTAGATACATCAGTCTCTGAAAGTATTTTAGAGTAGTATTGTAGTGAACAATATTAAAACTCTTTTCAAACTTCACCATTACCTACTGTAGAGAAGAAGAAGAAAAACTGTTATGTAATGTAATGTATTATACAAAATGTAATATTATATTTTTAAGAACAGAATATAATTTTAGAATTATATAACATATTCAGTTTCCTTTTTTGCTGATATCAGATTCTACTGAATATCACTATACTCAGTGATTTTAATGTAGTATCATCAATAAACAGCAAGGAAAAAAACAATCAACGAGATTGTAAAAAAAAACAAGTCAGTGCAGAGAATTATTGGCAATATGTGTAGCTATGTGTTTATCTATCTATACTTTGTTAATTACGTCCTTCTTGTACATTAACTGTATTATTTCTCTCAAGTATATTTGCTGAAATGTATCTCATTTATATCTGGTACAATATAGACAATACATATATAAACTATATACTTTTAAACACAATACTCCAAATGCAATATCAATTAGCACCAATAATAATCCAAAGTCTAATTATAAATAGTAATTGTTTCAATGTTGTCCATTTTCTGTTCACATCTTCCCAATAGGACGAATAATGTATTTAAAACTTTCGCTTCAAAAAAATCCAATATTAAATTTGTTATTTTGTGTTCACATCTTCCCAATAGGCCGAATGATGTATTCAAAACTTTTGCTGCAAAAATATTATATAAGAATTTGGTAATTCAGAAGGCAACTTAGATTTGAATTCCAAGTGGGCATCATTGCAATGTGTCCATCCTTTATTACATTTTAAATACACAGTATAGTGTCCAGATGTGGTAGTAGGCCCAGCATGGAAAATAATAGCCACTGCTATAAAAGTTATTCCTGAAATAGATATTTGACTTGCAACAAAATGTTTAATTTTCATTTCCAATTTTCTTCCATTTGCTCTACAACATTGTAGCATTAAAATGAGATATTTTCCATATCTTTCTATATGTAATATAGACAACATCTCTGATCTACAATGTGAACATTTCATGTCCTGATTAGCTGTTTTAATCAATTTGTTAAAAGGTACTGATTCACAGTATGGTATTGTCAAGTATATAAATCGTTCTGATCCTATTTCAGTGGTAGAAGTAAATGAACTCTCTTCACATTTATGATCCCATCTGTAACTTAGTCCAAATAAGTTTTCAATCTGAATTCCTTCATGTTCTAACACTCTAAGCATAAGCATTAGAAATGATTGTGCATCTTGTTGTACATTAAGAGTAAATGTTAATAAACCAGTACATATATCCAAAAGATGACGAACTGCAGAAGCAGTATGGATTTTAGGGGCTGATTACGATGGCGGGCGGACTTTGTCCGCCCGCCACCGTAGCGGTGATTGGGACCGCCCGCCAGACATGCGGCGGTCCCACCACTGCAATTAGGATGCGACCGCCATACTGGCGGGCGCATCCTGGGCCTTTAACATTGCGGGCGGTGCTGCTGGCTGCAGCACCGTCCGCAATGTGAAAGGTTCTTGCACCGCATTTCCCTGCACCACGTGGCAGGCACCATGTGGTGCCTGCCACTTGGTGCATGGAAATGCAGGGGGTACCATGGGTACCCCCCAGTGCAGCGACCCCCCCCCCTACATGGGGGGCCCGCAACGGGCCCCCAAACCCAATCCCCGCCAGCCTGTCCATGGCGGCATCGCCGCCATGAAAAGGCCTCCTAAAACCCACATCCTAATATGGCGGACGGTGCCTGCTAGGCACTGCCACCATATTAGTGGCCCTGCTCCGCCCGCCAGGCAATCTGAGAGATTGCCACCGGCAGAAAAGCGGCGGACAAACTTTGCATCCGCCGCGATACCCACCGCCATCCTAATATGGCGGTGGGTTATTCTCAATTTGATGGCGGAACGATCGCCACCACCGGCCCGGCGGTGGCGATCGTTCCGCCATCGTAATGAGCCCCTTAGTTCTGTCAGTTACCAACTGTTGAAATACATGATGTAATAAAGAACAAAATCTTTTTTCATTATTTCACAATGAGGCTGTTCCAGATAAAACACAACATTCAGAATCACATTAGCATAGCAGTTGATACCTGAACTATTTTCCAACTGATATCCTACAATCTCATCAACAGTTTCCATTTTCTTTTACTTTGTGCCTTCAAGTTTCTGTTAATTTCTTTTCTTTTTTTGAACCTCAATACCATCTTTGACATATTTCCGTTTTGGACACAATACACGTTTCTCATATATGGGATATTCACCTAAATCAGGAGTATAAAGTCTTCTTAAACGATTATACTCTCTTACACAATTTGCATCAGCACTAATCTTTTTCTCATCAAAATCTATCAAATACAAACCAGACAATGTTCTTACTCGAGATAATGCAACATATGCCATTCCCTCTTTGAACACTGTACTTCCGATATTTACAAAAGCCATGTCTATACTTAATCCTTGAGATTTATGAATAGTTACTGCATATGCTAAAGACAGAGGAAACTGTTTTCTGTGAACGTACAAGTCTTTTACAGGCAAAAAACGTACAACACAATGACCAATCTGTGTTACCTCTTTAATCTGATCAAATTTTATCTTCAAAAATTCTATTCCATCTCTGTTCTGAAATTTTACAAACTCAACCACTTTCCCCATTGCTCTATTTACTAAACCTTTTTCTACATCAAAATTACGCCGTAAAATTACCTGACAATTTATACATACACGTAAAGTGTTTTCTAAGCCTGCTGTTTTAGATGCAAACTTCTCCAAAGAATGCAATTTAGACTGTAGTTTGTCTATCAGAAGAATAGTCACTCCCTGGTGTTCAATTTTATCAATAGCTTTCATTTAAACTATTTCATGTTTATCCAGTTTCAAAAGTTCTTGATTAAATGTAGAACACTCTTGCAGTGTAGGGATTAAGCAAACTATAGGCTTCTTTTCTTCAAGCTTATTGTACATTATTTCAGACGCTGTGTTTCCAGTTGTAAACAAATTCCTTAGTAGCCGAATTTCCAAAGCTTCTTTACCATGTTTCATCAAGACACCAATTCTTATATCTTGAAGAATATTTCCATAATGTTCATCATTTGCTTGTCGCATATTCTTAATAAGTTCTTTACATTCAAAATTTGAACAGATGTTAACATTTCCAATACTTCCTAAAGATTCCCTAGTGTCTTCATGGACAAGTGTTTTAAAAACAGGTTGTCCTTTTACAGGAGTAAGTTGTAGTAGATCTCCAAATACAATTACATGTTTACCTCCAAAGAGAAAATCATAATTTGTTTTTAAAATCTGTTGCATCCTCAAGTGTACAAAGGCAAGCATTAAGTTTGAGACCATGCTCACCTCATCAATAATTAGAAGTTTCATTTTCTTCAGTACTCTTGAAACTTCATAAGAAGCTTCTCCAGTTAGCTTGTGATATTCCAATTTGTTATCATGTTCAACTGGTAGCATAAGTAATCGATGTAAAGTAATCCCTTGAATGCTGTGTGCTGCTAATCCAGTTGCAGCTGTTACAATACAAGATACATGGGATTCTGTAGTTTTGTGGAGATAACTGGTCAAAACTTTAATTAAGAAACTTTTTCCTCTCCCAGCTTGGCCACTGTTGTACATTAGAATAGGTTTAAATGATGAACATTGGCATTCTTTTTTTTCGTGCAGCAAACCATGTTGTATCTGTTGTGTCACTTGTTGATATATTTCTTTTTGTTCAATGTTTTGTTGTTGTTCTAACTTTTCTAACTGAATAATATCATGTTGTGGTTGTTGCATTGCATTTTCTACTTCATTCATGGCAATTGCTGCTTCATTTTCGATAATTGGTTGTCCTAGTAGATCTTGGCTTAGTGTAGCTGAACTTTGACTATCTTGAGAACTGTCTCTGGCTATTTCACCTGCAATAGTAGTTTCTTGTTCAATCTCATCATTTAACATTTGTAGATACATTGGGAAAATTGTGCATTCAATGCTATCTTTACAGACATTGATAGAATCTTCATAGCAGTCATAATCTCCAAGTAATTCCGTTTCACTACGCCAAGGCTTGAACAGTTGCAGAAGGACTAAATAGAAAAATTCCCTCTTATCAGGACTTTCACAACTGGGTTTTCTGTGGTTAATAAGATTTCCTTTGGCATGTTTTACCAAACATCCGTCAAAACCTATTACTGCATATTTTTCTTCATTTATATTTTCTGTAACATTTCTTTTAAAGCTGTAATGTTGAAGTATTTCATAGAGACATAGGTTTTCCAGATGTGGACTCCTTTTGGGATAGTACGTATCCAACATATTAGTTTTAACAATATCTGTACTTTCTGGTTCATTCAATGCTAAGTATTCAATTTCTTGCAGAGATTTCAATACTCTATTTCGTGTGCCAGCAAGACCTAGACTTACCCAAATGATTCCTCTTGCCGTTGAATATAAACTGGCAGAGCTCAACCGATCCAAACATTCATAGGGTCCAATCTCTCAGTGGGAAAGCATTTTCAAGCTAAAGCTATACAATTTGTTGCTAAGACTTCTCTGCTGAAATTTCTTCCCACATTTCTTTCAACTCTGTCTTTTCAGATTTGGTTATATATGACGTAACATAGCGAGTAACAGCAATAGAATTATCTGCAACATATTGAATATCCATATTTGCATTCCACATTGTCAAAATCACGGGATTGTAGTCATTAATATACTTTGAATCTTTAGTTCTTTTTAAGTTGTATGTATTCTTTGGAGATTTCCAAGTTATTGTATGCCTTACCTCTGACATAAAACTATTTACTCTTCCTTTAGAAATTATTGGACGTGGGAATCCAAAACGACATTTTGTATAAAATGTTCCCTTTGACTTGTATTTTCGTCGAGAATATTTTCCACATCAATGACTTTAAAACCGTAAAACTTGTTGTCTCAAGTTGTTTTCTCCTTCTTCTTTTGGAATGGTTCAGGTAACATACTCTTCGATGAAAGAGAAAACACTTTCATCAGTATCAGTTCCAAATTTTGGTGCATTCTTGATCCATAACAGCATGTGTATATGAGGAGCACCTCTGGCTTGGTACTCCTTTCTCCAAAAAAACCAGTAACTTCTCCAAGAGGTGGATTATTTTTATTGCAGATAAAAGACATCATAGCTTGAAACATATGATTGAAATATTTGCACACATTTACAGGATCCAAGGAACAGAGTTCTACAGCTGTCTTCAATTCAATATTTTTTACATTTGAATTTACTTCTCGTAGAAATTCAAGTAAATCGTCCCATGCATATTCAGCACAGCTATGGGGCCGATTCCGATCTCGGCCGGTAGTGCTCCGAATCGGATTCGGATTTACCGGATCCGATTCGGAGCCCTGTTTCCCGACCGAATCGTACGTGGGTCCGGCCGAGCGAGTACGATGCAAGCGCCCGCGAAATCGCCGACTGACTCGTACGCAGCTTCAACACGCTCCGACCGACTCGCACGGACACGACTCGCACCGCGCTGTGGAGACGTTTCCCGGCCGGGTAAGTACGATGCGCGCCACGAGCAGTCCGACCGACTTGCGCCGTCCGGCTCGAAAGAGGTGTCGGAGCCGGACTTTGGGGGTCCGCGTCGGACCCCCCTGTACGCGTAGGCACGCGAGTCGCACAAGGGGGACCCATGGGTCCCCCCTACCTGTGCATGTACGCCGCGATGCGCATGGACGCGTACCCACTGTAGGGGGCGCCCTTGTTCGCTTCGCACCCATTGAGTCAATGGGAGCCCGCGTACGCGTTGTACGACCGGCTCCCATTGACTTCAATGGGAGTCCGACCGAATCGAGTCTGATTGCATGCGAATGCATCGTACTCGTCCGGTCGGACTGCTAGGGTCCGATTCGGTCGGAAATCTCTCCGGGTCCGGCTCGGTCGGAGAGATTTCCGGCCTGAATCGGAATCGGCCCCTAAGTGTCACAAACCACGTAGGAGTACCCACTTTATTAACATACATTTAAGTTCTCCGTGGCAACGATACCAATACTCATTGGTACCACGTTGACATGCCATCAAATTAATTAACTGAATTTCTAAATGATCATCTCTTTGTTGAATTTGTCCATGAATTCCTTTGCAGAAACATTTGTAAGAGGAACTCCTGTTTTTAATATGTTGTTCACTGCATATGAAAGTGCAGACAAGTCACTTTCAAACAGAAGATGAAATATATATGGAATGTGCTGTCGAAATCTTGGATCTTCTGAGTACAATCTAGTCGAGCGGTATTCTGAAGCTGGAATCTGTACTATTCGTTCGTCATATCGTCCACCTTCTCCAGTGGGGAACAGCTGTGGAAAACAACGAGCTTCTAAGCTTTTTTCCCATACGCTCATGGGAGTTCCCTTTGCTTTCTTCATTTGAAATAATTCAATACTGTTTCCAATCACTTCTTTTGAATGTAGAGGATGTATACTGTAATGTTCGTAAATCTCTTCAGCACTAGACGTGTCCACTTTTTCTATTTGTCCACTTTGAATTTATCTTTCATCCTCTAAACATATTTCCTGTTCTTCCACATTTACAGATTTATAATAAATATTGTTCTGTGCAAGATATAATGTAGCCTTTTGAAGTTTGGTAACATCTACTAACTCTTGCCATATTTTTTGACTCTTTGTTGGTACATCATTAACTAGAATAACTACAGGCTCACTTTCCTCTCTGTCTATACCAACAGTTTCAATATTTTTCTCAAAATATAAAGTTAAGTACACAACTCTTCCTTTCAGACCTCTTTGCAGATCTGTTGGAGGAAGCTTACCTGTTTTAGGCTCCATACGAACTATGGCCTGGAAAGGGTGGCCAGATTGAATAAGAATGGACTCATATGCATTTAAATTTGACAGTTCCAGACGTATAGCTACCAACTCTAAGTTGTTATGTACAGCTCTAGCTGGCATTTTGTTCTCTTCTAACTTGTTGTAACAATATTTACAAATACGTTGATCAGTACCCAACTCAAAACAACCTTCCACCAACAAATAAGCACCAAGTTGCTGCCACTTATCATTGTTTTCCTTTTCACTTTTAAATATGCATCAACATTCCTAGTTTGACTTCTATAGTGAGTACGTCGACAACAAACACAAACATAGGGCATCATTACGATGGCGGGCGGACAAAGTCCGCAAGAGGTGCGGCGGTCCTGCCATGTCAATTAGGATGCCACCGCCATGGTGGCGGTGGCAACCCGCATCATTTACATTGCGGCGGGCGGTGCTGTGAGCAGCACCTGCCTCAAAGTAAATAAAGCATGTTGCGCATTGGCATGCACAACGTGACAGGCACCGCGCGGTGCCTGCCACCCTGTGCATGCCAATGTAGGGGGGTACCATAGGTAGCCCCTAAGTGCACCCCCCACCCTCCCTCCCCTCCGGGGGCCTGCAACGGGCCCCCATTACCAAAGACCGTATGCCTTTCCATGGCAGGAAAGGCACATCTCCGCCTGCATCACAATATGGATGGCGGTGTCTTGCAGACACCGCCACATATTGTGCACGTTTTCCGCCCGGTCGACGAGTCGACCGGCGGAAAAGCGGTGGACGGTCTTCCCGTCCGCCGTGGACCCCCCCAGCCATCCTAATATGGCGGGGGGTCACTGAGGCATGGATGGCGGGCGGATCGCCCCCACCGGGCCGGCGGTGGCTACCACCGGGCCGGCGGGGGCGATCCGCCCGCCATCCTAATAGGCCCCATAGTTTGGTTTTTCAGGTGAAACTATCTTAAAATTTGTAATTTCTTCTGCAAATTTGTCAATACTAATACCTTCCACCTGTTCTTCAACACCTACACTTATCAAGCTGTCAGTTTCTCTACACTCCTCTTGTGAACCAAAAAACCGAAACTGTATATCATCACAAACTTTTTTTACATCTGATACTGAACCATGCAAAAGAGCTGCATTCATTTCCCTTAAAGAAAATGCAGGACTTTTTACGTAGCACAGTCTCCAATACTAAGTTCCGCATTTCTGAGGGGTGTACTGCTAACATTCTTAAATGATGAAAAGTACTTTTACACACTTTTCTAGAAAGACAAGCCAGAGAATGACCCTGCAACTTAGTACACTTTCTTACTTTACATGGGTCTAGTCCTTGCAACATCTTAATCTTCTGTTTATCACTTTTTTTGGCATATTCTCGTAAGAAAACTCGTAATATATCAATAGATTCCTGTCGAATACTACAAATACTACTATAATCCTACTTATACACTGGAGCTTGTGTACGTCTCCCTTGAACTTCTTCAGCTATTACTTCTCCCACATTTCTAGGATCCATCTTTTCTTTTTTAATTGGACAACCACCTTTCATTTCATAACATCGACCACTGGTATCAGCTGCATGAACTAAATTATTTTGTTGAAAATAGCTTTCTTCATTAAAGAAAGGCTCAGTACTGGAAGTGTACTTTCATTCACCAGAAAAAGTTTTGCAAAAGTTACTTCATTAACCAGTCTTTTTCTTTTGCTTTTCCCCTTCATAAACTGCATTGTTTTATTCAATGTTTTCATTCTCTTCAATACCATTATAAATAATTTTCATTTCAATTCAAAAGCCATAGCTACTACACTTTCAATCTGTTGCTTCTTCTTATATGCTGCTGATCTTTTTTTATACTTTTTACAATCTTTTAATAAATTTTGAATTACTCTATTCCGAAACATACATACACTTATGTCTTTAAATTGTTTCTGTCTTTTTGTGACATGTGTTTCTTTTCCATTGTATCTCTTTATTTGGTTGTGCTTTGTTGCAAAAATTTCTTTTCTCCTTTGATTAGTGTTTTATTCGTTTAATCTCTCTACAACTTTTTAAATAAATTATTTAGTTTTCTTACCAAAAGAGACTTTATCCTCAGCAACCTTTTGGTGCTTTTCTAGTCCACTCTTTTTAGTTTTCATATAGTACTTCTGTTTCCTTTGTTCTCTTCTCTTTTCATATTTTCTTGCCATCTTCTATTTATAATCCAATCAAAATATCTTTCTAAAAACCAAACAATAGTTTGATTAGTTTGTTACATCAATTAAAAATGTAAACTTAATAACATCTCAATATTGAAAATAACAACTAAGTACAAAATTACAATTAAATTCCTATTGCATTTATAACAAATAAAAAGAGAAAAGTGTAAAAACAAGCAAAACAACTGCAAAAACAAAAGAAAAGATGGTCACACAAAAAGAAAGAGACAGGGAAAAAAAGAGAGGTTTAGAAACAGCAAAATAAAATACCAAGAGCACAGCTACTGAAAAATGTAAGAAATGCAAAAAGAAACAGCAGATGTACAGAAAGAGGCAAGAGAGATGCAGAATCATGCAAGAGTGGTGGGAAAACAGAGAACAGGAGTGCTGAAAAAGGCAAGAGAAGTGCAGAAAGAGGCAAACGAAGTACAGAAAGAGGAAGAGCTGTGTAGAAAGAGGCAAGTAAGGTACAAAAATGGGTACAAGGGGTGTAGAAATAGGCAAGAGGAGTGGACAAAGAAGTAAGAGAGGTACAGAAAGAAGGAAGAGATTTACAGAAAGAGAAATGCAGAAGGAGGTAAGAGGAATGCAAAAAGAGTCAAGAGAAGTGCAGAAAGAAGCAACAGAAATGTAGAAAGAGGCAACAGAAGTACAGAAAGGAGTAACAGAGGTGCAGAAAGACGCAAGAGAAGTGCAGAAAGATGCAAGACTGTCTTTTAAGGATTGCATGAGTGCAAGGCAAATGCCTGGGTCATTTAAAGCATGCATAGCTAGTGTCTGAGTGAATGGTTGAGTTTAAGAATACTGCCTGAGTGATTACATGAATACATGGGTAGTGCCTAAGTGAATGTATAAGTGGAGAAGTACTGTTTAGGTGATTAGATGAGTGCATAAGTACTGTCTGACTGAGTTTATGACTTAAACAATAAAGTCTGGGTGATTACATAAATGCATGGGTAGTACCTGAGTAAAACCATCACTGTAAGAATAATGCCTGGGTAATTGACTGACTGCATATGTACTGCCTAAGAGAATGGTTTACTACAACAGTAGTGCTTGAGTTATTGTATAAGTCTATGGGTAGTATGTTGGTGATTTAATGAATACAGGAGTAGTGTCTGGGTGATTCCATGAATGCAAGGGTACTAACTGGATGAGTGGGTAGGTGCATTGATAGTGCATATGTGAATTCATGAGTGCAAGAGTAATATCTGCCTCCTTAGATCATTCCATAGCTAGTACTTGAGTACACAAATGACTCAAAAAGTAATCTGTAGTTCACTGCATAAGTGTAACAGTAGTACCTGAAGAAATGGACGAGTGCATGGTTCTTGTCTGAGTGAATCTTTGACTGCAAAAGTAGTGCCTGGTGATTGCAAAATTGCATAGGTAATACCTGATTCATTGAATGTGTGTATAGGTAGTTCCTCCTTAACTGTATGACTGCATGGGTAGTACCTGAGTAAAAGGATGAATGTAAGAGTAATGGTAGGGTCATTGGATGAGTGCATATGTAGTGCCTGAGAGAATGGATAACTGGAGGGGTACTGCCTAAGTAAATAGTTCAGTGCTAGAGTAGTGCCTGGATTATTGAATGAGTGCAGGGATACTGCCTGGGTGATTGGATCAGTGCATGGAAAATACCTGAGAGAAACTATGAGTGCAAGGCTAATGCATGGTTTATTGCATGAGTGTATGGGTAGAGCTTGAGATAATGGATGAGTGCATGGATACTGCCTGAGTGATTGTATCACTGCAGAGGTAGTAACTGGATGATTGATGAGTGTATGGGAAATACCTGAGAGAAAGTATGAGTGTTAGTGTAATTCTTTCACCATTGCATGAGTGCATCAGTAGTGTCTGAGTGAATACATGAGTTCATAGGTACTGCATGAGTGAATGTTTCAGTGGAATAGCAGTGTCTGGGTTATTATATGAATGTATGGTTAATGTCTGAGTGATTAGAAGTGTGTATAGGTAGTGCCTCCTTGATTGCATAACTGAATAAGAATGCCTAAGTGAATTCATGAGTCCAAGAGTGATATGTGCCTCTTTACATCAGTGCATACCTAGTGCTTGAGTATAGAGATATAATTCTCACTATATTCCTGAAAGCAAGCATGCATGTGTCTTTACCTTCTCCTAGTGGCATCATATGTAAAACAAACATACAAATACATGTATACCAGTGTTTTATACCTCTACCATCTTTATACGTATAACATATGTGAGAATACATGTGCAAGCAGACACATTATTGAGTCATAAGACTACAAAGTCCCTTAAACTTGACGGACTGCACTTTCCACTTCAAAGGGACACATAAAATTATGTGGCGTATTTGAAGTGTACATTTCCATAGACCAATTCGAGCTAACCTAATCACTAATTCTTCAACCAACAAGTCTTAAACCTCACTTTTGTGCTGCAGCTTCACTATTCAGCAACTACTGAGAGTGTTGGGCCTAGCCAAATGCAAAGCAGCAAGTTTTTCAAAGTGTCTGCTAAAAATCTCACTATACTCCTAAAACCATGCATGCATTTGCCTGTACCTTTTACTAGTGGCATCAGATGTAAAAGAAACATACAAATACATGTATACCAGTGTTTTTTACCCCTACCATCTTTATAGGTATAACACATGTGAGAATACATGTGTAAGCAGACACATACTTGAGTCATAAGAATACAAAGTCCCTTAAACTTGACAGACTGCACTTTCTATTTCAAAGAGACACCTAAAATTATGCGGCGTATTTGAAGTGTACATTTCCATAGACCAATACGAGCTAACTTAATCACTAATCTTTCAACCAACAAGTCTTAAACCGCACTTTTGTGCTGTAGCTTCTCTATTCAGGAACTACTGAGAGTGTTGGGCCTAGCCTAATGCAAAGCAGCATGTTTTTCAAAGTGTCTGTTAAAAGTCTCACTATACTCCTAAAATCATGCATGCATGTGTCTGTACCTATTATTGGTGGCATCATATGTAAAAGAAACATACAAATACATGTATAAACGTGTTTTATACTGCTACCATCTTTATAGGTATAACACATGGGAGAATACATGTGCAAGCAGACACATACTTGAGTCATAAGACTACAAAGTCCCTTAAACTTGACAGACTGCACTTTCCATTTCAAAGGGACACCTAAAATTATGCGGCGTATTTGAAGTGCACATTTCCATAGAGCAATACGAGCTAACCTAATCACTAATCCTTCAACTAACAAGTCTTAAACCTCACTTTTGTGCTGCAGCTTCACTATTCAGCAACTACTGAGAGTGTTGGGCCTAGCCAAATGCAATGCAGCAAGTTTTTCAAAGTGTCTGTTAAAAGTCTCACTACACTCCTAAAACCATGCATGCATTTGCCTGTGCCTATTACTAGTGGCATCAGATAAAAAAGAAACATACAAATACATGTATACCTGTATTTTATACCTCTACCATCTTTATAGGTATTACACATGTGAGAATACATGTGCAAGTAGACACATACTTGAGTCATAAGACTACAAAGTCCCTTAAACTGGACAGACTGCACTTTCCATTTCAAAGAGATACCTAAAATTATGCGGCGTATTTGAAGTGTACATTTCCATAGACCATTACGAGCTAACCTAATCACTAATCCTTCAACCAACAAGTCTTAAATCCCACTTTTGCGCTGCAGCTTCACTATTCAGCAACTACTGAGAGTGTTAGGCCTAGCCAAATGCAAAGCAGCATTTTTTTCAAAGTGTCTGTTAAAAGTCTCATTATACTCCTAAAACCATGCATGCATGTGTCTGTACCTTTTATTAGTGGCATCATATGTAAAAGAAATATACAAATACATGTATACAAGTGTTTTATACCTCTACCATCTCTATAGATATAACACATGTGAGAATACATGTGCAAGCAGACACGTAATTGAGTAATAAGACTACAAAGTCCCTTAAACTTGACAGACTGCACTTTCCATTTCAAAGAGACACCGAAAATGATGCAGTGTATTTGAAGTGTACATTTCCATAGACCAATACGAGCTAACCTAATCACTAATCCTTCAACCAACAAGTCTTAAACCGCAGTTTTGTGCTGTAGCTTCTCTATTCAGGAACTACTGAGAGTGTTGGGCCTAGCCAAATGCAAAGCAGCATGTTTTTCAAAGTGTCTGTTAAAAGTCTCATTATACTGCTAAAACCATGCATGCATGTGTCTGTACCTTTTATTAGTGGCATCATATGTAAAAGAAACATACAAATACATGTATACAAGTGTTTTATACCTCTACCATCTCTATAGGTATAACACATGTGAGAATACATGTGCAAGCAGACACGTACTTGAGTCATAAGACTACAAAGTCCCTTAAACTTGACAGACTGCACTTTCCATTTCAAAGAGACACCCAAAATGATGCAGTGTATTTGAAGTGTACATTTCCATAGACCAATACGAGCTAACCTAATCACTAATCCTTCAACCAACAAGTCTTAAACCCCACTTTTGTGCTGTAGCTTCACTATTTAGCAACTTCTGAGAGTGTTGGGCCTAGCCAAAGGCAAAGCAGCATGTTTTTCACAGTGTCTGTTAAAAGTCTCACTATACTCCTAAAACCATGCATGCATGTGTCTGTACCTTTTATTAGTAGCATCATATGTAAAAGAAACATACAAATGCATGTATAAACGTGTTTTATACAGCTACCATCTTTATAGATATAACACATGTGAGAATACATGTGCAAGCAGACACATACTTGAATCATAAGACTACAAAGTCCCTTAAACTTGACAGACTGCACTTTCCATTTCAAAGAGACACCTAAAATTATGCAGCGTATTTGAAGTGGACATTTCCATAGACCAATACGAGCTAACCTAATTACTAATCCTTCAACTAACAACTCTTAAACCTCACTTTTGTGCTGCAGCTTCACTATTCAGCAACTGCTGAGAGTGTTGGGCCTAGCCAAATGCAAAGCAGCAAGTTCTTCAAAGTGTCTGTTAAAAGTCTCACTATACTCCTAAAACCATGCATGCATGTGCCTGTACCTTTTACTAGTGGCATCATATGTAAAAGAAACATACAAATTCATGTATACAAGTGTTTTATACCTCTACCATCTCTATAGGTATAACACATGTGAGAATACATGTGCAAGCAGACACATACTTTAGTCATAAGACTACAAAGTCCCTTAAACTTGACAGACTGCACTTTCCATTTCAAAGAGACACCTAAAATTATGCGGCGTATTTGAAGTGTACATTTCGATAGACCAAAACTAGCTAACCTAATCACTAATCCTTCAACCAACAAGTCTTAAACACCAATTTTCTGCTGCAGCTTCACTATTCAGGAAACTACTGAGAGTGTTAGGCCTAGCCAAATGCAAAGCAGCAAGTTTTTCAAAGTCTCTGTTAAAAGTCTATCTATACTCCTAAAACCATGCATGCATGTGTCTGTACCTTTTACTAGTGGCATCATATATAAAAGAAAGATACAAATAGAAGTATACCTGTTTTTTATAACTCTACCATCTTCATGGGCATAACACATGTCAGAATACAAGTGCAAGCAGAAATATACCTCAGTCACTACACCATAATGGACTTTGAATTATGCGACATACTACATCTGCACCTTTCCACACACTCATACAAACTTCTATAATCACTAATCCATCTGCCAATGTACACATGTTACTTTGCACAAACTATTTCAAATATCATTTCATTACAATAAAACAAACTGCAATAGACATCTGTGCATTTGATAACATATTTCAAACATTACACTACAAACAGCAAACCACTGCTCCATAATACATAACACACCTTATACATTTTTTACTCACCTTTGAAATAGTTTTGCAGAACATCAAATATCAGAAACTCATTAAAGATTGTCTTTTCCACACAATAAATGTCATGCAGCACTCTCAACAAGATGAAACCAATAATGGCAATCTTTCCCTCTCTTTCTGCACACAAATAAATGTAAGTAACAAATCACATTACTTCCTACATTATTTCAAATTGTGAAACACATTTCTATTGGTTAGACATATTAACCCTTTCTATCTGTCTTAAGTGCTCAAACTGGTTCTCAAATTTTTTGAAGTCGCGACTCCGCCGCGGTACCGCAGTTTAGCGTAGCGATGGAGCCGCGAACCCTTAAGAGAGTTCAAAAACCTATTCCTAATAATACTAGTATACTTTTTCAACAACACACTACTTCTACACATACAAATGACTTACAAAACCATAATTTAATAACATAGCACTTATATTTAAAGTTTCTATTTCACATTTTAAATCCACTGTAAAGTTTTAACCCTTCCCCTATTCTGCTGAATCCAAGTTTCCATAGTAACACTTTTTGCAACATTCAACTGTACTGCCAGGTCACAAGTACACCATATTTTCAAGTTCAGCACACAAGCTTACAAATGCAAACAGCAGGTGTGGTTGACTATTGCAAAATATTACCTTATCCTATCTACTGTACCTTTCAAACATTTTTTAATAGCCAATCAGAAGCATGATTCCTCAGCAAAGTAACATGCATCGTATTTTTGAGTGCACAATGTTGATGAACAGCCAATCGTTTATTGCCTTTTTAAAAACACAACATTTTCACCACCATTTTAGTTTTCTCTCATACTACCAACTGACTATCTCAGCTACAGACATCTTTTCATTACTTCTAGACATCCCTTCAAGATGCTGACAGTGTGTATTGTAGGGCACAGCTATGTTTTCTGGTGCAAAAGGTATGCTGAACAAAGAGGTATTGACTAAGACCTAGGTTTGCAAAATGTGGATATTAAATGGATTGCACAGAGAGGATTAAAGTGGCACCAATTGATGCCTTTGGTTAAATCCTTTGTGCATCTCCAACTCCCTGACCTAATGATTGTGCACTGTGGTGGCAATGACCTAGGCACATTAACTGGGGTTGGGCTGGAAATGCTAATGAAGGATACCTTTGCACAATTGATGTTGCTTTTGCCTCAAACTGTCTTTGTATATTCTAATATATGCCAAAGACAAAAATGGAAGTGGTCAAATCAATTCTGTCCACAGATTGAGAAAGCTAGGAAGAATGTCAATAAAGCTGTTTCTGCTTACCTCAGACACCATAGGATGGGCTCTATCTTTAACAACAATTTACGTTTTGATATGGATAACATCTTCAGAAGCGATGGAGTTCACTTCACGGATGGAGGAAACAGAGTGTTTCTCAACAACCTTAAGCTGTGCGTCCGCACTTACATGTAGCTTCAACAAAGTCAGAATGAAAACAAGGGCTCTTTTAAGCCACCCTATAACCCAACAGTATTTTTTTTTTTTTTTTTTAAACATACATACTCTTTTTTTTTTTGTATTCGCGAACCCATCGCGAACCCGTTGCAAAAGTACAAATTCAATGTATTACAACACAATGTACTCTTCAACTTTAACTTTTAATTTTTTGTTTATTATATTATCAATAACTATCAAAATTATTGTGAAAAACAACTTCAAACTCAATACCTTTTGTAAAAAAAGGTCACAAATGCAACACAACCTTCTAAATACTATACTATTAAATTATTTATTTGAGGTGGAACCGCAAATCCATCACGCCGTTACATGGGGGGGCCACGCTGAAAGCCGCGATGGGGTCGTAACTCCAAACACGTGAAAAAAAAATTACCCCCCAGGCTTATTACTCAAAGTCTTCCCCGGGGACCCCATCCCCCAAAGCACAGCCATTTTTAAAAAAAACACTTTCCCTCTCCCCCCCGGGCATTTTTTTACCTCGGGGACCTCATCCCCCAGGGAATGCCCTTATGCTGGAGACCACGGGGGGAGCCCTAATGCCCCGCGGTCCCAGCCGGCTCCCCGCCTCCTGTGGGAGCCGGCATTGCTTTTTGACAAGGGGAGCTGTAAACATGCAGCTCCCCTTGTCCAAAAGCAATTTGCTTCACTTCATGGAAGCGAGAGCAGGTTTTCTGCTCTAGCTTCCATGAAGCGAAGCAGAAGTTTGCAATGGCAGGGCAGGAGCAGTGCTTCTGCCCTGCCATTGCAAACTGCAATGTCCCGGGGGTGGGCACCACGGGACATTGCTGGAGCCGGCTCCTGGAGGGGGGCTGCGGAGCCCCCATCCCAACTTGAACATAGGAGGTGGTGGTCCCCAGGGCCGGGGGTCCACAACAGACCCTTATATTCAAATAAAGAGTGCCCTGGGGAGGTGGTGGTCCACGGGGCAGTGTGGGGGGCTCGAGCCCCCCACACATCATTTTTACAGGTAGCCCCAGGGAGGTGGCGGTCCCCGGGGCTGCGGGGGCCCGCTCAGGCCCGCATATATTTTGCACATTTCCCCCGGGACCTGGCCCACCCAGTGGCTTATTAAAACGAAGCGCGGGACACTGCGCTTTGTTTTTTTTTTCGGCGGGAATCGCGCACCCTACATGACTCCGGCTGAATTTTTCTTTTTTTTAAATGCTTTTTTGGGCCCTCGGGGTCCCTGTGGGACCCCCTGACCAGGCCTAGGGGGTCAGGGTGTTTCTACCCTGCCCCCTTTTCTTCTTTTTTAACCTTTTTTTTTGTGACTCGGTTCAACCGAGTCACAAGATGGCTGCCAACACTTCTTAGTTTGAATGTTGGCAGCCAATAAGAATCAAGCTCGTGCTCCGGAGGGTTCGCAGATCCATCGCGGTCACCAGATATATAATGATTTTTAAATATGAATTTCTCAGGAACTACTGAACGGATTTACACCATTTAAAGCAAAGAGTGCAATCTGGACCAAGAGCTACCTCTCTGCCAAATTTGGTGTAATTCTGTGCAGTCAACTGTATTACCTTTCCTTGCTAGAATCATGCATACAAGGCTTAGGGCCTGATTTAGAACTTGGCGGACAGGCTACTCCATCACAACGGTGACGGATATCCAACCCACCGAAATATAAATCCCATAGTTTATATGGGATTCATATTTTGGCAGACGAGATATCCATCACTGATGTGACGGAGTAACCCGTCCGGCGAGATCTAAATCAGGCCCTTACTGTTCATAATCATGCAAAACCTCCTTTTTGTTGTGGAGTCCGAAATGGAGCACCTAAAGTTCAACGCAGAATGAAATTAACATTTTAGTATTCTCTATATAGTCACAGATTTTTCCATTCACTTTTTCAGAACTTCAAATTCACAGTGTATTATTTTGATTGTGATATAGCCAGGCACATAATTGCCAGAGAAATGGTGGCTTTCAATGTTCTATTCAAATCCTAAAACAATATCTGACTTTAGAGGCTCTGTCTTTTTCACATCAAAGCACGCACCTCACCTTGGATTTCCAGTAATTTTAAGTTCTACATTTTTGGGCTTTAAAGTTTTACAGGTGTGAAGTGTAGTGCACCGCTTGTGGAAGCCCTTTGTAGACGTTCGGTGCTACAAATGCGGCAGGAATTTCTGAGAAAATGCTCTCTGATTCTTTCTGTGTACTGAGTCAATTAGTAGGTTTAGACTAGACTGGCACTTTGCTGCTAGGAAGATCTACTGCATATCTCTGAATTTACTGATCATTTGACTACACACAGGCTTGCTGCCACTTGTGCACCCCAAGAGCAAGATTAATCCCCTGTCCATGGAATTAGTTGAAAAATTGGCTCTTTTCATTTTGATACACAGTTTACTACATTGAGTACTCTGCTGCAAAAGATAAAATCTGCTCAAATCCAAGAAATCAGGAATTATCATCTTGGCCAAGCTTAACATCAAACCAGAAATACACTAATTGTGATTAACACTGACCTACACCTCTATGAACATTTGTGTAGGATCACCAAATCTTGTGAGGTGTGCTTTAAAGCTGTCTAAGTACCACATTGGCACCCCTCAATTCCAAGGTGCATAATTTGCTGTCCAGAATGATGGACAGATGTACTTTCTAATTATGCTCCAGCGGTAATGTCTGAGCACCAAGCACCAAGCGCCAATTTTGTGCAAGAAAAGGATAATTATGCCTATGTACAAACAGGTGAGCATGGTGATGCCGTGTCATTCAGACTCATTATCCTTATAAAAATTTCCTTTAAATGTTTATGACATGTATTTTGAGCTGGGTAAAACAATTGGCTATTGATAATAAATCCACCCCTACAAATGAATTGGGCCTTAGAATTCACTTTCCAATAGTCAATCACTGCCTGGTCCTAAACACACTGAAAAATATTGAAAGAGGGAGATTGTTTGTAGTCTTATCAGACCTCAGCCAGGCTTTTGATTCAGTCAAAATATCATGGTGTGGCCAAAAATATCTCAGTGTTATTCTGCAGTAGTGAAGGGTATGTGACAGGATTCTTAGCTTTGGAAACGTTACAGAATAAAGTCATGAGAGCTATTGAGGGAATGCTGAGATACATTCCCAACTTGGCATCAAGGTTGTAGTTTGAATTGAGTGCCAGAATGCAAGGGGCCCTTGGGTTTGACTAGTAAAACATTTGTCGATAGCAGGATCTTGTTAGGTAGAGTGCAAACCTGGATGGACAGCATGGGATTGTTGACCCCCTTGCAGTCAGGGTTTAGGGTGCAGACTAGCACCATATTCCAATCGTACACCTACAACTTATATTTTGGAAATATGTCTCCTTGGGGGGAGGCCGTTTATACGTGGTCTTTGTGGCCCTATGATCAGCTTTTGACTTTGTGTCCAGGGATGTCCTATGGAAGGTCATGAATGACCTGGGAGTGCCAAAGTATCTTATAGACGTCATCAGCAGGCTCCACTTAAAGAACTATGCACAGGTCAGATGTGGCTCGCTTGGGTAACTAACTTTACCTATTCCCGTTTTATGTGGTGTCAGACAAGGTTGTGTTCTTGCGCTACTCTATTTTTGCGATACATGAAGAATGACTTGGTGGCTCAGCTAGAGCTATGCAACAATGATGCCCCTGGCTTGTCTAATAGGAAGGTTCCGGCGCTCCTGTTTGCTGATGATACCCTGTTGGTTTCTAAATCTCCTATGGGTATCCAAAACCTATTAAATCAGTTTGGTGTGTTCTGTGGGCAGAGAGGCCTAGAAATTAACCTTTCCAAAACCAAGTATATGGTGTTCAATTGTTGCCTGTCAACTCATTCCTATTCTGTGCTTGGTGATGTTCCCTTGGAGAGAGTCCACACATTTGAATATCTGGGATTTTTGTTCACAGAACAATTTGGTTGGATGCCACAGAACGAAAAGGATAGATTAAAACTGGATCAGTATACTAGGGGTATAGAGAGGGCCACTCGAGGTTCTTCCCTACATCCTATTTCCCCTGCTTTGCAAATTTATAACTTGCAGGCCCTTGGAGCATCACTATGTGGGGGGGAACTCTGGTGCCATGCTAATGTTGATGAGTTAGAATTAGTGGAGTACAGGTTCCCTAGCTTTCTGATTAACCTCCCAGTTAACACCCCACTTGTTCTATTGTGGCTAGAGATGAGTCAAAGATCCCTTGTCCACAAAGTTGGCCTTAGACCCTTGTTGTATTGGAAACAGATATTGCCATCCTCAGAATTATTGTCATATTGGTTGGGTCTAGAAGAAATTCAGAATCTACCCGGAGCTGAAAGGATCGGGTGGTTCCAGTTTATTAAACAACACCTCACTAAAATTGGTTGTGAGAGTTTATGGTCTGCCCCTCAGAATGCTTGTGCATTATCTAAATCCATGCTCAAGGAAATTTATTGGTGATTCATAGATGAAGGGATATGTAGGAACCAGAGTGTGGGCTCTCCCACCATAGCCTTCCTGGTGTTTAAAGACTTTTTTTAATTGGAAGGCTACTTGGATGAGATTGAGCCAACATCGGCTAAGTAATTTATGTGAAATTTTAAATTGGAACCTTGCCACTGTGCACAGTCATAGCTAAATGGCAGCAACTTAGTTCTGAGCCAGATTTGTTCTGTCCCTTTTGCCCTGAGGCATTAGAATCTGCTGAGCATGTCCTTATTTTTTGTCCTACGTATCATGCATCTAGAAGGAAGTGGATTGTGCCTTTATGTCGCAATTTGGGAATTAGGGTCTACACATCTGCACTTAGGTTGCTAAGAACTGATACATCACAACCCTTCGTCTTTGCTGTCTCCCCTTTTCTCTCAAACATGTGGCGGGCTTGGCAAAACAATATAATCTCCTAAATGAAGTGTTGGTTGATTTGCTACTTTCGACCTGTATGAATTCTTGGTCAAATGTGATTTTAAATTAGCTCGTATATGCCTGCTTTTTTGATGATAACAAATGCACTTTAAGAACTACGCTGCTACAGGGTGAATACTTTTTTTTTTTAAATTCACGACTGTTTTAAATTCTTCTTTGTTTTTAAATGGTTTTATTGCACTTGTATGTATTTATCTTTCTGTGATTTTATGGCAAGTTGCAGAAATAAATATGATGATGATGACATTTGCCCGCAGAAGTTAAAAACTCAAAATATAAACTGTACTAAAGGGGATGGCTACATGTGAGATGCTAAGATTTTATTCATGGCTTACACGTCGTCAATACATTGGAGGGATGGGTAGGCAAGAAGTTTTGACTCACCTTCACTACCATTCGAGCTGTACTCTTTTGAAAGAGATGAAGAATTTGAACAAAAGGCTGATTGGGATGCTGCAACAAAACTTTATATATTTCATTCTATAGTGTGCATAAAGATGCTTCTGAAAACAGGTGATACATTATCTAAAAGCTTTTGCACGATATAAGAACTTCTATGGATCGATTTCGGCTGAATGTGTTGCTACTCGGAATTAGAGCAATGAATTGGAAATGTCTATGACCTGGATCTGCTGTATGGAACAGGGATATCCCTGTTCAAGATCCAATGTATTTTTCTTGCTTTGTGCACTTATGTATATATTCAAAGATGGCATCATAGAAATATTTTGCTGAAGGTGTTGTTTGATAATATAGAGGACTTTTTAATTGAACATTGTGGAAAGAAAAGACTGTGGGTATCATATATGATTGAGGTAATTTCATTCAAGAAGCTTCAATAAAACAATGCAAATGTATATAAAGGGAGCGTGATCTGTCCTGTAAGAGACATGGTTACTTTCTGTCTATTTTCTTGTACTATATGATTTTATTGTATAATGTAATTTTACTTGTAAACTGAAAGTAAGTTTTAATCGAGCAATCCACATAATAATCTTGAACTTTTACTTCTTTGTCTAACCCTTGTTCTCCTTGATCCCCTGGCCCGTCCGTTCTTTGTGTGCAATAAATCGAGAAGAATATAAAACATCATACACAGTAACAGGATTACATTCACGGTATTACAATAGATTGTAAATCTGGAACATAAGTACACTCAACTATCCAAAGTGGGACAATAGGGAAAAGATTAGGAACATTAGGGGGATGGCTAAAAGGGTAGAGGCGGAGAAAATAGAATACCTACTCACAATTCTTGTGGACATCTCAGCATATCCAATTAGGCATTATTAATGGTATAAAAGTCCATATTCAAAACATTCAAAAAGTCTAAAGATATTAAAGAGTCCTCTCACAGGTCAAATCTAACCCGCACAAGGCCAACTGTACATGGTGTGTTTGGACCAAATATTGAATAAAAAATATTGTGATACACAAATACTGTGTCAAGAATATCATGTTGTCAAAAATATAATTGACAGGAATATTGAAGGAAAGAATATGAATTATAGTGTTGCTTTTAATAGTGCATAAAATATTGATTGTGAAAATATTGTTGCATATTATATCGCATTTATGTTTTCATTTGTTTGTTGGTTTTTTGTAATGTTTTTGTAATGTTGTATGTTAATTGTTGTGTTAGTATGTTCTGTAAATGTTTTAGTTATTTATTTAATTTACAAAATTATGTTACTCTAAATTTGATTAATCATTATAACTAATGTACATGTAAGTATTTTATGGGAGCAGGATGCTTGTTTTACTTTGAAATCAATAATAATGTACTTTTAATGAAATAATTTGTGTATAAGATATGTAAGAACTGTATTTTTTAAATCAATACTTTAATGCATTTCTAAATATGTTTTTATATGTTTAATTTTTATGTTTAACATGCAATTTATGTGTATTAAAATAAATGTATCTTTAAAAATTAATACTAATATTGGTTTTTGAAATGCCTTGTATTTTACATACATTAAATACATTTTTGTTATCAATTAGGTTAACAATAGTTGTTAAGTGTTATAAATTAGAAAACTGTGAAGATAATTCACATATTTGTGTGTGTAATCATAAATGGTGCTAAGAAATTGTGCTAAGAAATAGCATTAAAGGCAACACAAATAGCGAGTGTGAGTGGTCGCTCTCACTCGCTAAATGCGCTCTTGGGGTAGGATTTTCCCAGAGCTTACTACCAACATTTAGTGCTCCCTCATGTCCTAAATGGATTCAAGGATGCATTTTGAGCTAAGAAACACTGCTAAATGCAGCAGAACACAAATAGCAAGTGTGAGCAGCATCTCAAGGAGGAGTAGTTGTGCAATTATCTGTAAATCCGCAACAAAGAGCAATGCGGAATTATGTATACATTTTTTAATGCATACATATTTTTACACATAAGAAAAACATTTCATAGTTATATTTAAACAATATTTTAACACACTTTAATATAAAATAAAACATGTAAATAATATTTGAACAGTGTTGTACATTTCTACATTTTTCTTTTTTTTCAATTGTGGTATACATATTTGTGTGTATTAATACAGCTGTTTCACATACTTTTTAACCAATTTTTACATAATTTGTTAAGTATATTTACTTGCATAAGTGTTTAATATTTTCATATCACTTTTATTTTTTTACATTATTTACACTTTTTTTAACAGTTTTTAATAAAATGGCCCATTGCTTTTTTTTAGTTTCATTTAGTAGCTATTCTTTTTTTTACTGCTTACTTATCTTTTGTATTCTATTTGTGTAGTTGTTGGTTCATTTTCCTGGAAGTGTGTTGCGGGAAGGTGCTGCTGTTTGTCGGAGCAGGTAAGACCATCTTTAATGTTGTTTTATAGGGTTTTGAGGGTGGGGGGATGTAGGGACAAGTAGTAGTAGGGACTAGTAGTAAATGACAGTTGTAGAGTTACTTTATAGTCTTTGGTTTATTTCTAGTTTTTTTTAAATTTTGTGTACGAGTGTTCTGTGATAGGCTTAGGTTACTAATGTATTGTTATTTTATATAATGGTATGTGCTTTGTACAGATTAATTGGGATGTTTATGTTAAATTTGAAGATACTGTTTTTTGTGGCTGGGCATCATATATTTTTTATACAGGTCCTCGTGCCAACCCCCCTGCAACAGTTCTCCTGTTCATCTTGCTCACAGTCTGCTACTCTCTGCTGCCTGTCTACCTGCTGCCCTCTGTTTGTGCCTCCTCTGCTCGTTTCTTCCCCTGTTTTATCTTTTCTGATTTTTTCGGTCCTCTATTTTGCCTTTTTCTTCTTGTTTTTCTACCTTCTGGTTTGCCTATTCTGCTCATTTTTCTGCCCTCAGGTTTGCCATTTCTGCTCGTTATTCTGCCCTCTGTTTGACCTTTCTGCTCGTTTTTCTGCCCTCTGTTTTGCCCTCTTCTGCTCTGTTTTGCCTTTTCTGCCCTCTGTTTTGCCTTTTCTGCTCATTTTTCTGCCCTCTGTTTTGCATTTTTCTGCTCGTTTCTTCCCTCTGCCCGCTGTTTCCTCAAGGCTGGCGGTCCGAGGGAGACCTCACAGCCCAGGTTTTTAAAAATAATTGTTCCCTTTTTGGTAAATTATATTTTTTGACTAATATGGATACGGTGGAAGATCTGCAGCTACAGAACAGTAAATTATAATCAAGTTATTTTTTTGTGGGTGGTAAATATTATATTATGTATGTGTGTTTGATATCATTTGTTCTTGTTATATTACATTTCGTGTGTAGTAGTTAATTGTTTACATTTGATTTTTCTTGTAATTTTGAGTTTAGTGGTTTGTGACTTTGTCATTTTTTTACTAATTAATATACCTGTTAATTTTATCCTTCAGTCTATTCTGCAATTTTAGTTGTATATTTGTGACTGGTGTATAAAAATAATTTGGTTAATGTTTAGTTAAAATATATTTTAATTATGCAGGTTTGGATTTTTCATTTGGTTTATTAGGTGCTGTGTAGGAAATTAGTTTTTTTATAATTGGGTTTTGGCTATTGATTCTAAATAGCGTACTACTTTCATAGTAATAAATAGTTTTACTTTACAATGTAGCATGTCGTACATTCTATTAGCTTGTTTGCTAACTTTACATTGATTTTGGGTTACTGGTTGATCCATTCATAGTTGTTGGTAGCTTTGCTCTTTTTCTAGGCCTTTTATGAATTTGTAGATTTTAGATTGGGTTCTGGCTAGTGTGGATTGGAAGACATTTTGCCATCCTTCTACTGTGTTGTTGTTTTGACTTCTTGAGCCATATCGCTGTCGTGGACTTTCCACCACAGTGTTTGGAATTTGAGTAGCCGCCAACGAGCCTGAACCTCACCTGACCACAGAGAGGGGGAGAGAGCTGTGCCTGTTTCTGTGCCGCACCGCTGGGGACTCCAACACCCGTCATCCTCCTGGTCATCCCTACGGGCTCAAAAGCACGACGCAGCCCCATGGCCCATGTAGCCGCCATTGAGCCTGAACCTCACCTGACCACAGAGAAGAGGAGAGAGCCGTTCCTGTTTCTGTGCAGTACTGCTGGGGACTCTAATTCCCGTCATCCTCCTCGTCATCCTCATGTGCTCAAAAGCGCGAAGCAGCCCCGCGGCCCGTGTAGCCACCAAAGAGCCTGAACCTCACCTGACCACAGAGTGGGGGAGAGAGCCATGCCTGTTTCTGTGTCATACCGATGGGGACTCCAATTCCTGTCATCCTCCTGGTCATCCTTACAGCCTCAAAAGTGCGACGCAGCCCCATGAAGGCGGGACGTGTGCGGGGCTGCGCGCGGGCTGTACCCAGGCGAAGCCCAGGCCAAGGGCGGTCCCATTGACACCCATTGGAACCCAAAGGCAGCTGAGCTGGGCCCGTCTCTAAAGTGTGGAACTCTTCAGCACATCGTAAGACTAAAGAAATAGGCAACAAAAGGTAAATCCAGCGGGCCATGAGGGGATTATATCTACATTAGATTATTTTCTGGCGAAAGCGATGACTGTCATATCAAAGGTGATCACCTTGACCGAAAGAAGACTGTCGCTGGGAGGGGTTAGCAGTATGAATGGGGCCCCTCTGAAAATGTGCTGTCAGTGGTGGAAATGCCAGTCGTAGTTCCCAACACCACCACTATAGACTTACCAGCCTTACCACACTCTACCCCTAATGTATTAACTTTGCCGGCCAAAACATCTCTTGTTACGAGGAAAGAGATGCCCCAAGAGACGTTTTGCTCAACAAACCAAAAAGATCTAGGAAGGCATCACCAATACAGCCTGCATCAGACTACCTAAATCAACCACAGGGATTGCCTATCCCTAAGCCCACCTCGAACTGGGATGATTTAGGAGACAATTTAACACTATTATTACTACCTATAATGTCCCGCTATAGAGTTCATGTTGAACGAGTTGTTAAATAATAAGGCAGTTTATGAAAGAGCGGGGATTAACAAAAGCCAATCTCACACAACACCAGCTAGAACTTCTATAGCCAGTGTATGTGATCATCACAAGGGTCCAAGCGGGTCGGAAGGGTTAAAATCGGCCACTATTCTCATTCCACTGAAGGGGTCAATCAAAGACCAAGGTACTTCTAGTATAGCGAGGGGCCCCAAAGGTCTTAAGTCTAACCCAAGCCCTACTGGTTGAAAATGTTTCTTGTAGAGAATCGCAGAGGGGGGCTAGTGATGAAAGAGCTGCTGAAAACGGAAGAGTGATGCCTACGAAGCACCATTCTAGGATAGATACGCGGGGGAGATCAAACAACCACCAATATCTGAACCTCCCACCAGCCGCCTGTCCATTCTTTTTAATTATGGTAAACGTACCAGTTCTAAGATTAGACCAACAAGATCGCCCAGCTCATGGATAAAGCTAGGCATTGGTTAACAAAATTTACCAGAATGAGCTATTCCATACATGATCATATAATTATGGGCAGAAGAATATGCTGGGTAGGCCCATCATTGAAATCCATTGATGGTGACTGTGTTGTACTAAATTTTGATAACGCACATATGATAGGTGATTTGCTATCTCAGCTTCCTTCAGCCCCTTCACTGAGCTCACAGATGTACATCGTACCTCTGGGTTTCTTCTATAAGCCATCTCACATACAAAGATCTAATATCCACATGCTATCTCTAGAGGGTAACCCAGGGAGGAATTGGCCAACTGTGAGGGAACACTTAGGCATCCTTCCCTCAAATAGATTCTCTGCATTAGAAAACATGGATAGTTGTGACTGACTTATGTCAACCACCCAGTTAGCCGACAGCTTAAACCTGCAGGCGCTTAGAGGATCTGTCCCTATGAATGTCCCAATAGTGGAAACTCAAACAGAAATTTTAGAACGTAGTGCTGGTGTATCCATGCCTATCCCTGCTCTTAATGATTCAAAAGGAAATGTGGAGTTAATGAGAAATCATAATTATACACTACTCTTGTGGAACATAGCAGGGTATAATAATAAAAAACATAATAATGATTGGCATAAGGAATTACTAAATTACCAGTTAATATGCCTTCAAGAAACATGGGAGGTGGATCCCATTGATCTAAATGGGTATCGCTTGTTTCAAACCCCAGCACTTCCATCTGAAAAGGGGAGAGCTAAGGGAGGTTTATTAACATGTAGCTTGAACACAACTACGCTTAAATTGGTGACCTTTGTGAACAATTTGCCTCACTTCCATATTTTGGTGGTAAATTGTAACGCTGGCTCTAATTCAATGATTTTTATAATAATAATTTTGAGAATCCATCTTCAGTGATAAAGGACCTAGAAAGGATCCTGGAGGATTTTATCTTCCAACACCCAAAACCATTTTCTCTTATCTGGGTTGGCGATTTTAATATAAACAAATGCCAGAGAGATGATTCCCGGATATGTGGGGTAACTGGCCATAGCGATTAATTAATTAATCATTTCACTCATTCAACATATGGAAATGCTTTAAACAACCTACTAATATTTTGGCAGTTAGAAATCAGCAATCAGATAGACCTAAATATTGCTCAAATCATTCCCACCTTTTATAGGGCAGGGCATACCTCATCAATTGATCATATAATAACTTCTGCCAACTTTGGATGTAACTCCACTAAGATAAAGATCAAGATGACAGAGTTCAGCGATCATGCAATAATTTCAACTACGCTCCCATGGAAAGACCCAAAAATAAAAAAGTGTGGTACAATTACTCCTAAACCTATCCTTGCAAGAAGAAATGGATACTCCTTAAGATGGGATAAAGTAGATGAAAGGAATCTATTTATTATCAGCATATCTAATATTTATAATGAAGTGTCGATGTGTTTAGAGCGTATTGTATATAGTCATCAGTTAACCCAAATATTTGATAAGATCTTAGAAAGTATTAAACTTCAATTAAACTTCAATTATCCAGCCCAATACCCGTAAGGAACCAGCATCTAAATCGATGGTTTGAGAAGAACTGTTCTGAGGCTTCTGCCAATCTTCATAAAGCCTTAAAAATGAAGCCGAGGGATAAGGATTGCATTAAAGCTCTTAGGGCCATATATAAAACAACCAGAGAAAATAGAAAGAAACAGCTAAGAGAAGAGGCATGGGAGAAATTAAGGCTAGCCTCACATACTAATGACAGCAAAGCCTTCTGGAAAGTGATCAATACTCCCCTCCTGCAAGATGAGGGCAGCCCACCGTTGGATGTACATATAGATGAGGAAACATGGGTTAACCACTTCCAGAGTATCTTTCAAAAGAAAGATAAAGATACCTCTGATGTGTTGTATGCAGCTCCAAGGGATATTCCCCCGTTGAATTTTAAAATGGAAGAGATAGATCTTGCCTTGTCACAAACGTCAAGTTTAAAGGCAGCAGGTCCAGACGGGGTTCCTGTGGATATTTTTCTTGTTAATAAATTGCTATGGGTTCCCCTACTCACATTAGTTTTCAATGTAATAATTAAAACAGGCCCTCTCCCTTCTTGGAAGCAATCTTTAATCATCATCCCGGTATTCAAGAAAGGAGAAGGATCAAATCCGGCGAATTACCATCCTATTGCTTTAATAGATAGCACAGCGAAATTAATGGGACGGGTATTATTAAATAGAATGGAAGACTGGGTGGCTGAAAATAAGACACCTTGCAGAAGTTCAGGACGGATTTAGGAACGGCAGGGGTACACTGGATCAGTGCTCTAACCTAGCCTTACTAGCGGCAAAATACTCTATAGCTAAACAAGGCCACCTTTATATGGCCTTCATGGACCTATCTGTGGCATTTGATTGTGTGGCCCATAACAAATTGTGGCCCATCATGGAGGCGATGGGTGCGGACGCCGAGATAATCAACTTTATTAGGCAATTATACTTAGGAGAAACGGCAATGGTCTGCTATGGGAAACAGGTGGAATGTACCAAACCTTTTCAAATTGAAAAAGGAGTAAGACAAGGCTGTGTCCTTCCTCCTTTTCTATTCTCACTGTACACTAATAGATTAAATGAGGCCTTGGTTGAAAAGAGCAAAGACATTCCTTATGCAGATTCAACTCCTCTCCCCATCCTGCTGTACGCGGATGACGCATCCTGTTGGTGAGAACTCCTCTGTCCTTATAAAACTGTATTACGAATTATGTGACCTTCATGACGGATTTGGATCTATATGTTAATAAAATAAAGTCCTTTATCATGATGGTAGGAGGTGAGAATAAAAACAAAGCAAGTTTTCACATAGAAAGTAGGAACATTGAACATGTGGATAACTTTTCGTACTTAGGTATTCTTTTTGATTCCAAATTAAGATGGAGCGAGATGGTGACATCTAGAGCTAACCACATGATTAAAAGTATAGCCGCAGTCTTTGCCAAAAATTTAGGTAACAAGCCTAAATAGGAAATGGTCGAAATTTACATGGCAAATATAATACCCATGGCCACATATAGGGCCACAATTTGGGCGATAGCACAAGTTGAGGTTTGCTGAAAGGTTATTGTCCGTCCCAGGTTCTTGTTCCAACCTTATTCCCCATAAAGAAATAGGTTTACCTTTTATTAGCGATACTATTAAAATGGCCCCATTATTATTATGGCTGTCAATCTGGAAAAGGAAAACTGTGCAATTAAATCAGCTCATTATAAAAGATATTATGAATCTAGATCGCGCCCTTAAAATCCCATGGTTATTTTATGTCAGACACACACTTATTTCTTTGGGATTGGCGGATCTTTATGAAAATCCAACCCATTGTGAAACTTTTCCTAAAACAAGATTAAAATAACTCTTTACGGACAAAAGTATACAAGACAGAATGGACAGAAACAAAGAAAAAAGCACAATGATCGCATATTACACTTTACCCTCTGTGTTATTTGGATTTTCCTTCTATCTCGCTTTTGTTGAAAATCCACGTCACTGTTACATTTTGACATGATTCTGCCTAAATTATGTCCCTTTGCTGTTGAGCTATCCAGCAAATTTATATACATTGAATCTGCTTTCAGTGTGTCCATGTAATGACAAATCAAAGCAGTCGATTGTACATATTTTATTTTATTGCTCGTTCTATGCGATGGAGAGGAAAAGGTTTATTGGCCCATTACTAAGGAAATTCAGCCTGCGAAACTGCATGGCAGCACTTCTAGTTCTTCAACAACTAGAAACTCCATATGTATGTTTTGTGACTGCTTCCTTTTTACATGCAGCTACAAAAACTTGTGGGGCTGTTATTTCTCTAGTAGACTAAGGTGATATAAACAAAGTCAATTGAGAGATAATGTGCAAGAGCATAGACCAGCTCCTTATGTATTTTGGGACTTCCTTTCGCTGACTATTATTGGTTGTGGTGAGTGTCCATCGACAGAACAATAGGATTTGGCTGTAATTATAAATGTTGACCACCTATAGAGGAGCACTATTGATAATACAGCTTTTCATGGTGCAAAGAATTTGGTTGTGAATTAACTAATTCTAAAGAGGACTGGTAATGCTGCAAGATATTTTACACCCTGTACAGCACTATTTTATTCTTCATGTTTTTTTCTAATTTATTGTATTTTTTTATACACTTTTCTGCATTTTTAATGCGAAATAAAGTTTCGAAATTGAAAAATTGAAATTGAGTAAGCACCTGTGTCCAGAACGGTGCAGTCTGCCAACCCAAGTGCCTGCGGAATAATCCATTAGGGGACTTAGTTTGTGTTTCTTTTGTTGGTGGAAAGGACTGTCTAAAAGTAAGTTGTAGTGGTTAGCTACCTCTGTGACATGGAAATAGGCTAGTGAAATGATTTTTTTTTAAATTTCTAAAGCAAATTAGCTGTTTATGGCATATTCTACACTTAAGGCCTGATTACGAGTCTGGTGGTTCGAGGACTGCCAGACTCAAAGGGGCGCAGCGGTGGCAGTCCAGCCACTGCCACACCGGCGTTCCAACCGCCCCAGTCACAACATTCTCCTCTCTGCCGGCGGTGTCGTGGAGGTTCCTACTCCATGTACACCTCGGTTGAGAGGAAACAAAGCGGGCTCTACAGCAACCCTGTGCTTCCTCCACATGTGGATGCACACAGGGGGGCATAACATGTGCCCTCTTGTGTGCATACACAACAGTTCCTGCATGGCATGGACATTCGAGTCCATGCATGCAGAAACCTTGATGTGCGGGACCATTGCAGTGCCTTTTTCAAAGGCACTGCCACCTTTTAAAGAGGCACCACTGTGGGACTGCCACCCACCAGACCACTTTTAAGTCGGAATTTGGTGGGCGGGCGGCGTCGAGCCTTGGCTGAAACTCGCAATTGGGCCCTTTGTGCAGATTGGTGAAGGTATTTCCAAATGCTTGGGTTAAAATGGTAGTAACAGCCCTGTGTAGCTGTGTGTGGGTAAAGTTTAAGGATAGTTTCAATCGTGGCTTGTTCAAAATCTATTTTTATTTTATACAGGGAGTAGTTTGTTTTAATTGTAGTAAGTGCTACTTTGTTTATTTGGTAGTGGGGTGTATATGAACGGTATACTAGTGTTTTAATATTCACCATGTGCTGTGAATATCTGAGTGAATGGTTTGGGACACAGATTGAATGTCCCATTCATCATCCATGTTTGGCACTGGCTTAATTTTAATAAGTTATCTGTGGTAGAAACTATTATGATACATGTATCATTGTTAAGGTTATCATGTAAAAGGAAGTATTCCAAATTATGTGTGGTGGTTAAGTCTTCAGGAATTTCAATATCTTGGTACCTTACAGGTGCTGGAGGGGTATCACTGGTGGCTTTTTTAGTTCATACTATTAAGTGGTTTAAGGTGGGTATACCTGGGAGCTGGCCTGCGATGTGTTCTGGTACAGACGGAGTACATCTCTTAGTATTTTAGTTGTGGGCTCTTGGGAGATAGTGCTTGCCTCTCTTAAATCTTGTAGCACATGCCTTTCATTGTTTTCTGTGACATTTGACGGGTGGTTGTGTTCCCTTACATTAATAGTAGTGTCATTTTTTGTAGTGACCCTCCCATAGCAAGCATAAGAGTGATATTGAGAACATTTCTGATTGGTAGTTCCGTGCTTGTACTTTCTTGACTGAAAGTGTAGCCCCTGTAAGAGAGTAATTATTTTCCTTTCTGCGATGTGATGTTTCTTGCTTTTTCTGGCATTATGTCTGAAAAGAGTGTATTAATACAAAGAATTATATGTTTAAAAATGTAAAATGCATTTATTATAGACATACACAATCATGGTATTTGTTTCCTATTTTTTACTTGCATGTATGTTCTTGCTGGTAATTGCAATCTTTATTTTCTGGTTTTCCATTCGGGGTGTTGTAATGTGGGTCAAGTGGCTCCTTTTTTGTTGGTGAAAAAGAAATTGCTTTAGTTTTATTTTTAGTAAGTAGGGGGCTGAGGGAGTTTAATTTTTGTTTTACAGTTTTAGGGTGAATTGGTGGTTAGTTATTTTATTAATTTACCAATTTGTGTGCCTTTTTTCTAGGTGTGTGGTTGTTGTCATTTTTGGGAAAGTATTTGTTTTTTGATTTTGTAGACATTTCTTTGTAGTATCTACAGTTTGAGACACAAAATCAGTAACGTTTTCTTTTAAATTTATTTGTTCATGTTTTTTTCAATTAAATAATTTATAAGTTAATTTAAATAAATGTTTTACTTCAGAAGGTAGTTGTATATATTTTTCTCCTTCTTTTTAAGGTTCTTTTTGGAAAATTCAGCAGAGTATCATCTTGCAGCTTTTGTAGTTTGGTCTGTACGCCTTTTACATTGTTAAGTTAATTAATTATATAATTTTATTGGTTAATTTTCTTTACAGTTTTTTTGTATTGGTTAGAGTTCATTTAGTTTGACTTTTTTTCAGTTATTGCCTTGTATGGGAAATGCTAGCTAGTGCTTATTTTATAATGTTGTATACATATTTTGATATTTTTGTTTTATTTTGGATGTATTATTTATGTATATATTTATAATTGTTTCTTTTAATGTTTACTTGTTAGTATTTGTTGTAAGTACATTCTTTATTATTATTATTTTGATGTATTGGCGTATATATTCATTATCAGGGTAACTTAAGCTTATTTCAGTAATATAACATTGCTATAATGTTCTTAGGACAGTTATTTTTTATGTTTATTTTTATTTTGGTGTAATTTAATGTATCCATTATTAGCGATATTAATTGAGTCAATATTGTATGTTGTGACAATTTTGGCTTTTTATGTTTATTTAAAGGTCACAATATTTTTGTTTCTGATATTTTTGTTATTGATAAAAATAGATATTTCTAACTACAAGATTTTGCTTATCAATATTTGTGTTTTACTAGTTAAGCATATGAAGGTGATATGTTTGTGAACGATATTTATTTTCCAATATTTTTGTCAATCGATAAAATTGCTATCGATATTACATCATTGATCCATACATGGAAGGAGGTTTTGGCACAAGCACAGTGACAAGAAACAAAACTACTTCCAATATCATCAAGTATACGAAGAACAACCCCTTTATTCAGTATGAATCTACAAGATTATGGACCAGGGTACACAGACATTATTGTTTGACTCTGCATGTAATATGGCCCAATATTGCTCCAGATTTTTCCCAGTGATCGTTCAGCTTGTATATCATTCACTCACCATAAGCTACATTAGTCAATTCAATTTCCCATTCTAATATTGTGGGAATTGTCTGCCTTTGCAAGTGCCGTAATATACATGTTTTGGGCACTGTAGGCGAAGTTGCAAGCCATGCATGGATAAGGTTCAGCAGACCCTCAACATAAGAAACATTACAAAGAAAAAAAAGGAGCTATAATGGCTATCCGCCTTTGATAATTCTGTCCATATAGCTTTCCAGTGTCGAGCTAGATTTGGTCAGGACCTTAAGATATGAGTCAAATCGAAACCCTGTTTACTGCACCTCCAATAGGTATCTCCCTATAAGTCTAGCCTTATATAATACTGCAGGGGAGGAATAACAGAATTGCAATATTTTAGATTATGTAAATTACATGCTGGCTTCCTCGAGAACTCTGTCAAGTGTCAATATTAGGTTAGACCACTCTCTTTTTATGTAGTATTTTTGAACTGTAGCCTGCCACCAGCATCTCAATTCACTTTAAATTGGTTTGGAACATACAGAGTCTGCAAGGGTTCTATATAGTCATGATACTAGGGCTATAGAAGTTCCCCATAAATTTACATATTGTTGAATAGACAATGTCTGAATGTCAACTGGTTATGGACCTAGTTGACTCTAAATAAAACTTCAAAATTACCCATGGTGCCAGTGGTGCTTCCTAATGTAACCCTCCAACTTCCCAGAGAGAGTCAAAGTTCCTGAAATAACGATTTTTAAACAACTGATCTATTCTCAAAATGCATTACATTAACCAGTCATCCCCCAAAAAATGTCTCCCACAGAGGTTCTGCGCGTGTGCATATGAATTAATTTTCAACAGTTTATGACATTGTTGCCAAACATTCAGCTTACCTCTTATCGTGGTATTATTGTTGACTGCAGAGCATTTGATGATTAGGTAAATTGGCAAGGTTGTGTAATCAAGCTGTGGAATTTTCTTTTCTACTTTTGCTTTTAATGTAGTCAATATTGTGTGTTGCAATATTTTTGACTATATGAAAATTTAAAGGTCACAATATTTTTGTTTCCAATATTTTTGTTATCGATATAAGTGAAAATATTGGGGGGCAGGTTTAGAAGCCCCTTGCGCCACCAGTGCGTCCCTTTTCATGACGCACCGGCGGCGCATTTCACTACCCCATATTTACAAGGACAGGAAAAGCCACCCTGCGTGACTTTTCCTGTTCTTGTAAATACGGCCCCTTTACAAGCAACACTTTGCGTGAAAGGGGCGTTCCATGGGTGTTGCTGTGGGTGTTCCCACGCAACACCCATTAAACCTGACACATTTCCAGATTTACGAGGAATCGTAAACCTGGAAATGCGTTTGAATGCTATGCGCAATGAGGAGAAATGTTTTCATTTCTCCTCGTTTTTTTCCTCTTTGAATGCGTGCTGCATTCCTTAGCACGCATTGAAAGAGGAAAATGCCTGTAGTGATTGTTTTTGTGCAGGAAGGTGCCCCTTTCTGCACAAAAACAATCTCCCCATGACGCAGGCATCCTTGCACCATGGTGCAAGGGTGCCTGCGCCGGAGCATGGCAGCTGTTTGTGCGCTAGCGCTGGGGAGCGCACAGGAATGCGACATATTATTGTAAATATGTTGCATTCCTGTGCTTTGAAAGTACCACACCATGACGAAGCCAAAGGGCTTGCGGTGCCGTGCTGCGGCACTTTCTTGTAAATCTGCCCCATGGTTTTTAACTGTGACATTTTGAATATCAATATTTGTGTTTTTATAAGTTAAGTATAGGAAGGTGATATTATTTTGAACAATATTTATTTTCTGTTATTTTTGGTAATCAATATAGTTGCTATCGATATTATGTCATTGAGCTGTACATGGAAAGAGGTGCTGGCACCAGCACAGTGACAAGAAACAAAACTGTTTCCAATATCATCAAGTATACGAAACACAACCCATGTATTCAGTAAATATCTACAATATTATAAACAAAAGTTTACAGACATTATTGTTTGGCTCTGCATATAATATAGCTCAATATTACTTCAACTTTTACGGGTGATCATTCAGCTTCTATATCATTCACTCACCATAAGCTACATTAGTCAATTCAATACTTCACTCTAATATTGCTGGAAATTGTCGGTCTTTGTCAGTGCTGTTATATACAGTTTTGGGCCACTGTAGGCAAAGTTGCAAGCCAGCTATGGATATGGTTCAACAGACCCTTAACTTCAAATGCATTACATAGAAGAAACAGGGGCTGTAAGGGCGCAACCCGCGTTTGATGATTCTGTCCATAGAGCTTTCCAGTGTGGAGCTACATTTGGGCAGGACCTTAAGATATGGGACAAATCGCAATGCTATTTAGTGCAGCTCTAACAGGTATCTCCCTATAAGTCCAGGCTTACACAATACTGCAGGAGACGAATACCAATATTGCAATGTTTTCAATTACATATATTTCATGCTTGCGTCCTCGTGAACTCTGTCAAGTGTCAATTTTTGACTAGACCACCCTCTTTCTATGTAGTCTTTTGGACTGTAGCCTGCTGCCACCGACATCTCAATTCACTTTCCACTGGTTTGGATTATAAGGAGTCTACAAGGGTTCTCTATAGTCCTGATACTAGGGTTTTTTAAGTTCTCCTTATATTTATGCATAGTTGAATAGACAATTTCGGAGTGTCAACAGGCAATGGGCCGTGTTGACCCTGAATACATGATCATAATTGCCTATAGTGCAAGTTGTGTTTCATATGAAACTCTCCCACTTTACAAAGAGAATCAAAGTCTCTGAAATGTCCATTTTAAAATAACTGATCTATTGTCACAATGCCTTTCATTATCCAGTCATACCACAAAAGGGGTTTCCTGCATTGTTCCACAGAAGTTCTGTAGCATGTGCATATGAATTACTTTTCAGCAATATATGTTTTTTCCAAACATTCAGCATACCTCACATCATAGTATTATTGTTGACTGCAGAGCGTCTGATGATTAAGAACACTGGTGAAGTTGTGTTATCGAGCGGTAGAATTTGCTTTTCTATTTTGTCCCACAAAAGTGTTTGGCTCACTAGAGGAAGATAGCTAGCTCTTTGTCATAGTTGTTGTGCGCAATAGTGTATTGTAATGTGAGATAAACAGAGGCCTTCAGATGTCGTGTGTGCCCGCTATGATTGTAGTTTCAGTCTGGGGCTCATCTGGCCACTAATTGTCATTTTTATGGATTGGAACATACCCCATAAAGAAAGATTGAGGGCTGTCCACCACAGAAAATCATTATTTGTTTGTGTAATAGGAGTTGTCATGTTTTCCATCACCATGGCTTTAAGTTTTCTGTTTACCCCTAGGCTCAGATACTTCAGACCTTTAGGGGTCCAATTCATGGGGAAACCATAGAGACTGGCACTTGTTGTGCCTTTAGTCATTGGGAGTGCCTCACACTTCTTTCAGATAATACTGTATAAAGAAAATTCAGTGAATGACCGGGTCAAGGACTTTGTTGCCGGGATGGATTTATCTGGGCTAGTCAATGTGAGTAGTATGCCATCTGCATAAAGAAATTATTTTATCTGACCTACTGGGGTTCCAGTGCTGCATACACCTTAAGAGGTGTGGATTGCTATAGATGATGGACAAAGCGCCTAGAGGAAGAGTAGTGGAGACAAAGGGCACACCTTACGTGTACTCCTACATATTTGTACTGGCATTGAATTGAAAACTCCACAATTTACATAGGCTGTGGGAGAAGAGTACAACTATTTAACTTTTGATATAAAGTCAAGGCCCAGACCAGATTCCTCAAGGATGACGAAAATGTAACCTCATTCCACAGAAGCAAAATTCTTCTCCACATACAAGGAAGACAGTCAGTGTCTCTGAGTCTTGGTTCCTAACTAACGATAAGAGGTTCTCCAAAATCTTTAAATGGATTTTTGAAGAAACTAACCCGGGATTCTTGAATGAGGGTTGGTATAACTTTTTGCAATCTGGTTGCAAACATTTTCAGACGCTTTCATATACTCATTAATGATTCAAATAGGCCTATAGTTAGAACATTCCAACGTATCTCTATTTGGCTTCAGAAGAGGGGAAATCAACACCTTCTTGGATATTAAACCCAACAACTCAGTGGAGTCAGCCTCGCGAAAAGAGGCATATAACAAGGGTTCAGATAGACATTATCCCAATATATCAAACCTTCTGGAGACGCCATGCTCTCTCAGGGATCTGCACTTGGGAGATCAGAGATGCCATCAATAATATCTTCCACACTGAGTTCACCTTCTAGTAGCACTCTCATTATTAAGAGAAGGAATAGGAATATGCTTAAAGAAATCCCTCTCTAACTGGGAAGTGTCCAGATAATCAGAAGCATCTATGGTTTCAAGGTAACTGGCAAACATATCTGAAATTTCCATGAGATGAGGGACCCAGGTCACTGATTCAAGTATGATAGCTGCTATGATGGTTTACACTTCGTTTTGGTGCAGCTGACCTGCCAGTAGTTTCCTAGCCTTCTCCCCTCTCTCATAGAGGCACCATTTAAGTTTGAAAAGGGCAAATTGTGAACATAAAGAATGGAGAGCCAGATTTGGAATCTTGAACTGCCTCCTATTTTCAGGAGACGATGTTGCATTAAATAGCGCTGTCAAGTCTCTAACTCGTTTTTCGAATTGGGATCATTCTGACAGAGTTTGTGGCCAACTGCTGAATCTCTTATAATCTACCCGCACCATGGAGCATTACTAACTGCCCAAAGACTTTGGGTTAAAGAGACAAAATCCTTATTACATTCGATGTACTCCTGGATATTTTGCTTCAGTTTCTCTTCAGAGGTCCTTTCACACGACTGAGCGCACAGGAGCCCTAATAACTCCCAAGCCAAGTGTAAGGAGAATAGGAGAGTGGTCTGAAATGCCCCTTCATGTATGAAACCACATCTAGCAGCCGTGAGCTATGAACCAGAAAATAGTCATTCCTGGATGAGGAACCATGGACACTAAACATGAATGCGCGGTCCCTATCTGTTAGGAAAAGCAGACACCAGATAGCGATTAGATTATGATCACACATTAAATCATATAACAAATCCCTCTCATTGCCATTATGGCCTTCAGTAGGGCCTCTTTTGTCTATGAGATGATACAATACAACATTTCAATCCCAGCCCAGAACCCCCTTAAAGGAGCCAATTTAGTCAACAATCTAGATAACCGGACAAAAAAGAGTGCTGTTGACAGGTGCTTATAGAGTGCCCACTACAACTGTACAGTTCATTATAGGTATTTTGGCAACTTCATGGCGATTCTCTTAATCTGACGCAGTCTTTTACACTTTATCTGCTATTGCCAGTTCAATGAGTATAGCAACTTCTTATTTCTTTCAGCACGAGTGAGATGTGAAAGGTGTCCCTTGAGTATTCACCATACAGCTACTAGTTATGACTGAGGGTAACCAGTCTTTGCTTAGTTTGGCACTCTGTAAGAGTGTTATGTTCTGTATGTTTGAGTGGAGGAAGGGCAGGATTTTCTTACATTTCATGTAAGGAAACAGGCCCTTGACATTCAAGTGACGTTACGTTCAGTAAAGTGGGCAGAGTGTGTGAGGGAACCAGTGTTTTAATGGTAGTAGTACCAAGTTTTCACCAAAACAAGTTTAGATTCATGGATTTCATAAAAAAGTGGCCTACCTAAACAGAAACACATGATGGACAGAGCAACACAGTGGACCATATTTATGGCCAGGTCATGCAGTGCAGCGCAGCAAGTCACCATGCTGTGTTGCACTGCTTGACAGGGAAAGGGCAGGAATGCACCATATTTAAGTCAATAAGGCAAATTCCTGCCTTCTCCCCTGTGCTGGCGCCCTTTTAGCTGCCTAGCGCCAACACAGGCACCTTCACACCATAGTGCATGTATGCCTGCATTGTGAGGAGGATTGTTTTTGTGCAGGAAGGGGCGCCTTCCTGCACAAAATAAATCCTCTGAGGCTTTTTCCTCTTTCCATGTGTGCTGCAGAACGCAGCAGACATGGAAAGAGGAAGAAACGAGGAGAAATAACGTTATTTCTCCTTGTTGTGCCTCCCCTGAGGAGGCATAAAGTTTTGGTGCATCCCCAGGTTTATATGGTCTTTTAAATCTGGGGAAGCATTAAAATCCATGGGTGTTGCATGAGAACACCCACTGCAACGCCCATGGAACACCTTCCTAGCACAGAGTAAGGCAATGCAGCGATTTGCTCCCCCTTGCCTTCTTCCATATCTATGAGATCAGTCAAAGCCACACAACGTGACTTTACGTGGCCTCATAAAAATGATTTTGTGGTTTGCCCCGCTGGAGCGTCACAAAAAGTGGGCTATGGCGGCGCAAGGGGCTCATCAATAGTCCCTGAACCTCACACCAAAACAGGTAACTTTCTTGAATACATCTCTTTCAATAGTCTGTAGCTACTAGGGTGGTCTGACAATTACTGACCAACAGTTAATTCCTTGCTCTTTTCTGTTTTACCCATTCTACTCTTCAAGTCCTACCATAAATAGGAACTCTATTAATGCACACTCAAAATGTATCATCTTGCAAGATGAGAATGGCGATTCCTTAATTAAAGCGAAATTATGATTGGAATTATTTAAAGTTATTGAAAATGAACACAAATGTCACTTATTTCATTATTATAAGTAAAAAAGCAGAAAACTTCATGCTGAATAACTACATCTCAAAAATAGTCCAGGGCGATGCAGAAAAGTTCAAAAGCAGATACAATATGTTTTAATAGCAGAGCATTCCACCATTTAAGCTTTTCAGTGTCACATCGAAAATAACCTCTTCTAATTAAAGATACCACAAACCAAACCTTCATTTTCAAAAGTCAAAATGGTCTGCCTAAAATGTCAGCCCAGAGTTTTGAGAGAACATTGTCAGCTGGGATCCAGTTGCTCATGCTGCTCAAATTGTAAACGTTGGCAGGGAAGAATGGAATACTTTTTTGATGCCTTTTTTAATTAAGAATTGATTCTGATGCCATCTCGCACCAGACAATAGCTAGCATTTCTTTGAACGGACCAGAAGGAGCATTGCTTTTCAAGCCTCCTTCAGGCAAGATAGCATTTCTCCATAAATCTCACCTGGTTTTTAGCAGACGTTCTAATTTACCTGGGGTAATACTCATCAACTCTCTTTAATACAAAACCTACTTTGAGAAAGCTTAGGAGAATTTGGGCAGCTTATTTTGAAGTGGACCAAAGGCAAAATAAAAAAAATGTCTTTTTCAGGCCATATGGCACAGTTATTTTGTCAATTTGTTCAATTATAAGCTTAGACATTACACTTGGCAGAGGAACAAAGCAAGCTGTGCGGCAGCATCCACCAACTTAGCATTTTGCATGTGGGTTTTTTATCAAGTTTCTGAAATTAATACAATGAATTGCTTACATTAGTTGCCTTTCCAGCCTGGTAACCCAGAGGCATTGAGTCTGCTGAACCCTTAAAAACCTTAGTAATGCATCCTTACATCCTTAATGGCGATGTATCAGAAAATGCTTGATATTATTTTAGAACTGCGTTTGATTAAATATTTTACCGCTATCACTTTTTTTAGAATTTAAGTTAATTATTCCCTCTATATAGATAGATAGCATAGATAGATAGATAGATAGATAGATAGATAGATCGAATTTTATTTTTTTGGGTTGCAGCGATCTCAAAGGACTCTTGCAGGAGACATCACACCCCCTGCAATCCTGTGGCAATCCTGCAAGAGTCCCACAGAAGAATAGGAGCTGCACTGGCTCCCAGGGGAGTCTTACAGGATCAGAAAACCAAAAAAAGCAATGGGGCAAAACTGCCCGTGGTTGGTTGGCCCAGTACAAGTGGTTCGCCCTGTGACTAAAATGCATTCGTTAATTCAAGTGACTATAAAGTGCGCCTTCGCCATGCACTGCTTATGACCTCACATATTACATCACTATTGGCATGATCTATGACAACATTAATAACATCACTGATGACATCTGAAATGACATCATTGATGACAACACTGTGCATATATATGATTATGTGTATATATGTATGTATATATATATATATACATATAATCATATCTATGCACAGTATATATATATGTATATATATATCCATCAAGAAACGCCCTAAAGCGAGGACGCACAAAACAGCAGAGTGAATCGAAGATCCTTTATTCAGCGGAAACCGGCATTTCAATCCCGATAAATCTCCATATCCTGACGCGTTTCAGGGCTCTTAGGCTCCTTACTCATAGGATGACATTGGAAACACTGGATAGCTCGCTGGCACAATTGACTGCATGCAGTTCATTTTGTACTTCCTCAGTGGGCCTCTCAGGTGAGTTACGTTATAGGCATGCTGGTGCCTGTAGTTCTTGCTCGAGCCACTAATGCTTCCGCAGTGGGTTCAGTGTGAATTTCAATGTCCTGTCTTAAAATTAATTACTTCAGCCCATGTGTGCCTCAGAAACGAAATTGCTGGTTTATTTTCCTTCTCTGCTGTGCCCTTTGCAAAGGTTCGCGGAATTCGTACCTCCTGGGCCCCATGTTGCACTCTCACGGCGTTGAGTCCTCCACGGCCGGACTGCCGTGAATACATCCATCAAAAAACTCGCTGAAGCGAGGACGCACACAACAGCAGAGTGAATCGCAGATCTTTTTTTCAGCGGAAACCGGCATTTCAATTCTGATAAATCTCCACATCCTGACGCGTTTCGGGGCTCTTAGGCTCCTTACTCATAGGATGACATTGGAAACACTGGATAGCTCGCTGGCACCATTGACTGCATGCAGTTCATTTTGTACTTCCCCAGTGGGCCTCTCAGGTGAGTTACGTTATAGGCATGCTGGTACCTGTAGTTCTTGCTCGAGCCACTAATCCATCTGCAGTGGGTTCAGTGTGAATTTGAATGTCCTGTGTTAAAATTCATTACTCCAGCCCATGTGGGCCTCAGGCACAAAATTGACGGTTTATTTTCCTTCTCTGCTGTGCCCTTTGCAAAGGTTCACGGAATTTGAACCTCCTGGGCCCCATGCTGCACTCTTGCGGTATTGCCTTCCTCTGCGGCCGGACTGCCGTGAATACATCCATAAAAATACGCCCTGAAGCGAGGATGCACACAACAGCAGAAAGAATCGCAGATCCTTTATTCAGCGGAAACCGGCATTTCAATCCTGATAAATCTCCATATCCTGATGCGATTCGGGGCTCTTAGGCTACTTACTCATAAGATGACAATGGAAACACTGGATAGCTCGCTGGCACCATTGACTGCATGCAGTTAATTTTGTCCTTCCCTAGTGGGCCTCTCAGGTGAGTTACGTTATAGGCATGCTGGTACCTGTAGTTCTTGCTCGAGCCACTAATCCTTCCGCAGTGGGTTCAGTGTGAATTTCAAAGTCCTGTCTTAAAATTAATTACTCCAGCCCATGTGGGCTCGGAGGGCTCGCAGCTGTATCTCTGCGAGCCAGCCCGTTAACTGATAGCTGTGTGTCTGCTAGCAGGCCTGTTGGCCCCCCTCTGCGAGTCCGGCCACAGCTCTCCCTCTGCGAGCCAGTACAGTGCTGTGCTTTTGCGAGCCAACGGCTCGTAGGTCTCCCTCTGCGAGCTGAGCCCACGGGCCGCAGCTCCTTCTCTGCGAGCCTGCCCGACGGCCCGCAGGTGTCCCTTTGCTAGCCGAACCGCAGCTGACATTCTGCGAGCCGAAACTGGGAATATAAGGCGGCTCTAAAAAGAGCCTTTGTGTTTATTAGTTGGAGCTACATGTACGTGCGAATGCACAGCTTCAGGTTAATCAGGAAAACTCGGTTTCCCTCATCTTTGAAGCGTACTCCATTACTTCTGTAGATATCAGCCATATCAAAACATATGTTGTTGTTGTAAATCGACCCCATTCTATGGTCTCTGAGGTATGCAGATACAGCTTTGTTAACATTCTTCCTAGATTTTTCAATCTTATGACAAAATTGGTTTGACCATTTCCACTTCTGTCTTTGGCATATATTGGAATATACAAAGACAGTTTGAGGCAAAATTAACATCAATTGTCCAAAGGTGTCCTTCATAAGCATTTCCAAACCTACCCCAGTCAATGTGCCTAGGTCGTTACCACCACAGTGAACAATCATGAGATCAGGGTGTTGGAGATGCAAACAGGTTTTAACCAAAGGGAGCAATTGGTGCCACTTCAATCCTCTCTGTGGAAACCATTTAATGTGCACATTTTGTAAACCTAGGTCTAAGTCAATACGTCTCTGTTCTGCATACCTCTTGCACCAGAAAACATAGCTATGTCCTACAATCCACACTAGCATTTTGAAGGTATGGCTAGAAGATATGGATAAATGTCTGTAGCTCATGCAGTCCGTTCGTAGAATAAGAGATATGTTTAAACATGGGGAACTACTTTTTTTTTTATATACAAAACGTTAACCGATTGGGAGATGAAATGTATTGTGTCCTAAAAAGTAGGGTGTATATTAGTTTTGATGAAAAGCATCTTTGTGATTGGTTAATAAAAAAGCAGTTTATACGTGGAGTACATATTATAGGATGAAATTTGCTCAGCTCAACCACACCTGCTAATTCTACTTGGAAGGTGCAGTTCAAACTTGAAAGAATGGTGAACTTTTGACCTCCACGTGCCGTTAAATGTTGGAGAAAATGTTGCAAAAAAAAATATCGGTGGTTTAAAAAAATGATGAACTTTTAACCTGCACGTGTCGTAGAATGTGCTAGAAAGTGTTGATACAATACCTTGAACTTTTCACCTGTATGTGTCCTTACAAAAACTGTGCATATGGAAAGTTCAAAAATAACCAATAAAGAGAGGTTTTGCAATCTAAAAAAATAAGGAACTATTCTGATTTGTTCTTTACATGTATTTATGTGTGGAGCAACAGGGAAATTGTGCCATTACTGGTTCCATTCTTGATGAAAGCGGTGCATTACATGTACTGTGTGACAAGAAAAGAATTGCATGCGTTTGTGACATTTGAAATCTGCATACCAACTACGAAGGTAAATTAGAAATTAAGAAGGTGTGTTATGTGTTTTGTAGTAGTGGTTAAGTATTTGAGATGATATTTTTAACTTTCAAAGTGAATGACAACAGATGCAATGGAGCCAACGATCATGCAGCTCCGACACCCAACACTGCTCCGACACCCCCGCCACCAGCCCCTTGTCCGCCATCCTCCCCTCACCTCCCCCCCACACAAACAAATGTGACAGCAACCTTAGGAAATCTGGAACGTAACAAATTGGCTGATGTTGCACAATTATAGTAAAGAAGATACATGTGAGGTTGGACAAATAAGAATCTCAGTCATCTATGGATTTACATATAAAACATTTTATTTAAACAAAACAACAAAATAAAAGTAGGTACAGGTATGGCATGTCATCCCTCGACAATTTGTGAATCACAGCCTGCAAGACAAAAAGAAAGATAAGATTGTGCGTCATGCGTCCATGAAAGGAGAGAGAGAGAGAAAGAGAGAAAGAGTGAGAGAGACGAAGAGACAGAGAAAGAAAGAGTGAGACAGAGAGGAAGACAGAGGAAGAGAGAGAGAAAGAGAGAAAGAGTGAGATACAAGGAAGAAAGAGAGAAAGAGAGAAACAGTGTGAGAGAGAGGTAGAGAGAGAGAGAAAGAGTGAGACATAGAGGAAGAGAGAGAGAAAGAAAGAATGAGAGAGAGAGGAAAAGACATAGAAAGAGAGAAAGAGTGTGAGAGTGTGAGAGAGAGAAAGGAAGAGATAGAGAGTGAGAGAGAGTGAAAGAGTGTGAGTGACAGAAAGGAAGAGATGGAGAGGGAGAGTGAGTGTTGACACTGTGGAGAAAATCCTCACAGTTCACCTTTCTGCCACCAGTGTGTCTCCAACCACGTGCCGGGACATAGTGCAGTCTTCAAGTTTAGTCATCTGAAACATAGTATAGAATCAGTAATGGCAGAGTACATACAACTGCACACGCCTAATTCTCTGTTTCGCCTCTGCGCGCCCAGGCTGCTGAACCCCATCGACTCCCGCCGCCCAGAGGTGTCTGCCCGCCTCTGCGCACCCAGGCTGCTGTACCCCATCCACTCTCACTGCCCAGAGGTGTCTGCCCGCTGCTGTGCACCCAGGCTGGTGCACCCCATCCAGTCCCACTGCCCGGAGGTGACTGCCCGTTCCTGCGCACCCAGACTGCTGCATCCCATCCACTCCCACTGCCTACAGGTGTCTGCCCGCTCCTGTGCACCCAGGCTGCTGCACCCCATCCACTCCCACTGCTCGGAGGTGTCTGCCTGCTCTTGTGCAACCAGGGTGCTGCACACTATCCACTCCCACCGCCCAGAGGTGACTGCTCGCTGCTGCGGAAACAAGACTCTCTGCTCACCTTCCGCCACCGGCGTGTGTCTAAGAGGGTCCACCACGTGCCGAAGCAACCTCCTCAGGCGTTGCATACACGCGGTCAAGCCGAGCTCACAATTCAAAGTGGGTGTTGATTGCAGGATGGCCACGCATCATCGCAGGCTGCACACGCGCTCAGCTCTGGTGGCACTAACTCAGTGGAACTGAAGTCATCGCCTCGTGGCGGGAGGTCCGTGTCGGCGGGGGTCGTCAATCTGTGAATCACAGCCTGCTAGACAAAAAGCAAGATAAGATTGTGCGTCATGCTTCCATCAAAGGAGAGAGAGAGAGAGAAAGAGAGAAAGAGTGAGAGAGAGGAAGAGACAGAGAAAGAAAGAGTGAGACAGAGAGGAAGACAGAGAAATAGAGAAAGAGTGAGAGAGAGAGGAAGAGAGAGAGAAAGAGTGAGATACAAGGAAGGGAGAGAGAAAGAGAGAAACAGTGTGAGAGAGAGGTAGAGAGAGAGAGAAAGAGTGAGACAGAGAGGAAGAGAGAGAGAAAGAAAGAATGAGAGAGAGAGGAAAAGACATAGAAAGAGAGAAAGAGTGTGAGAGTGTGAGAGAGAGAAAGGAAGAGATAGAGAGTGAGAGAGAGAGAAAGAGTGTGAGTGACAGAAAGGAAGAGATGGGGAGGGAGAGTGAGTGTTGACACTGTGGAGAAAATCCTCACAGCTCACCTTTCTGCCGCTGGTGTGTCTCCAACCACGTGCCGGGACATAGTGCAGTCTTCAAGTTTAGTCATCTGAAACATAGTATAGAATCAGTAATGGCAGAGTACATACAACTGCACATGCCTAATTCTCTGTTTCGCCCCTGCTCACCAAGGCTGCTGCACCCCATCGACTCCCGCCGCCCAGAGGTGTCTGCCTGCTTCTGCGCACACAGGCTGCTGTACCCCATCCACTCCCACTCCCCAGAGGTGTCTGCCCGCTGCTGTGCACCCAGGCTGGTGCACCCCATCCAGTCCCACTGCCCGGAGGTGACTGCCCGTTCATGCGCACCCAGACTGCTGCATCCCATCCACTCCCACTGCCTAGAGGTGTCTGCCCGCTCCTGTGCACCCAGGCTGCTGCACCCCATCCACTCCCACTGCTCGGAGGTGTCTGCCCGCTCTTGAGCACCCAGGGTGCTGCACACTATCCACTCCCACCGCCCAGAGGTGACTGCTCGCTGCTGCGGAACCAAGCCTCTCTGCTCACCTTCCACCACAAGCGTGTGTCTAAGAGGGTCCACCACGCGCCGAAGCAACCTCCTCAGGAATTGCGTACACGCAGTCAAGCCGAGCTCACAATTCAAAGTGGGTGTTGATTGCAGGATGGCCACGCATGATCGCAGGCTGCACACGCGCTCAGCTCTGGTGGCACTAACTCAGTGGAACTGAAGTCATCGCCTCGTGGCGGGAGGTCCGTGTCGGGGGGGGTCGTCAATCTGTGAATCACAGCCTGCTAGACAAAAAGCAAGATAACATTGTGCGTCATGCGTCCATCAAAGGAGAGAGAGAGAGAAAGAGTGACAGAGATGAAGAGAGAGAAAAAGAAAGAAAGAGTGAGAGGTAGACGGAGAGAAAGAGTGAGAGAGAGAGGAAGAGAGAGAGAAACAGTGAGAGAGAGGAAGAGAGAGAGAAAGAGAGAAACAGTGTGAGAAAGAGGAAGAGAGAAACAGAGGAAGAGTGAGAGAGAGAAAGCGAGAGAGAGGTAGAGAGAGAGAAAGAAAAAAACAGTGTGAGAGAGAGGAAGAGATAGAGTGAGAGAGAGAGGAAGAGAGAGAGAGAAAGAGTGTGAGGGAGAGAAAGGAAGAGATGGAGAGGGACAGTGAGTGCCCACACTGTGGACAAAACCCTCACAGCTCACGTTTCCTTCACCGGTGTGTCTCCAACCACGTGCCGGGACATAGTGGAGCCCTCAAGCTTACTCATCTGAAACGTAGTATGGAATCACTAATGGCAGAGTACATACAACTGCACACGCCTAATTCTCTGTCCCGCCTTTGTGCATCTAGGCTGCTGCATCCCATCCATTTCCACTGCCCAGAGGTGTCTGCTCACCGCTGCACACCCAGCCTGCTGCACCCCATCCACTTCCACTGCCCAGAGGTGTCTGCCCGCTGCTGCGCACCCAGGCTGCTGCACCCCATCCACTCCCACTGCCCGGAGGTGACTGTCCACCGCTGCGCACCCAGGCTGCTGCACCCCATCCACTCCCACTGCCCGGAGGTCACTGCCCGCCTCTGCGCTAACAAGCCTCTCTGCTCACCTTTCGCAACCTGCGTGTAGAAAAGAGGGCCTACCATGTGCCGCTGCAAGCCCCAAGCCCGGGGCCCACGGACACGGCACCCTGCATATCATGCAGCCCCGCTCCGCAGGCCACCAGGTCTCACATTTGGTGCTGGGTCTTGATTTCGCCTTGGCAAAGGACATACCAGTGCACCGGGCTGTTCATCGCAGGCTGCACACCCGCTCAGCCCTTGCGGTGCCACTTACTCTGTGACCAGCGAGGCGACGCCACGTGGCGGTAGGCCTGCGCTGTCTGATGGCTCAGGCCTACACTGCGGTCCAGCAGGGCACACAAAACCTGAGCTGTCCAGACCGCCGGGACGGGCCATCACCGCAGGCTGCACACCCGCTCAGCAGTTATGGTACCCGTACCTCAGTGGATCGAAAGTCACCATCCCGTGCCGGTGTGCCTGTGCCGGCCGCAGTGCATCCAGTGCGAGCAACTCTGAAATGGCGTCAAGCACGTCCGCCCGGTCTTTTTTATTGGCAGGGTCACGTGTCCTGTGACGCCTGTGCTGGATGGGTGTGGTGTGGGTGTATACTAGCCGTGAGGGAGTGGCTGTGGCGTACTGACAACTAGGGTGTGACCAGCAGATCACTGCAATGAAAATCTGGGCCATGTAGCGTTGTTGTCCTTCCCTGTAAGCGTAAGCTGTGAAGAATGACTCCGGAGCTATGGGCAAGGCTCCGTCCTGGGCTGTATGAGGAATCAACTGATGCGGGTGTCCCTGTTGTAGTGCTGAAGTCACCTGAGTCGCAAGCGCCAATGTGTCACTCTGTGAGCCAAGTCCCACAACATGGCCAACATGGAAGGTACGGGGAATCACTGACCCTACATTCATCCATAGTTCCAAACATGAAAGATGTGTGGATATGAATGTTTATTGCACATTCAGTGGATTGTTGCAGCTGTAGCAATACAGGGCCATGCAAAGTTCAAGTTTCAGATTTTGGCACATGGAGGGCAGCCATTTAGAGCCAAGCTTGTGTTCGGGGTTAGGCTGCGCCAACATATGTACTTATACAATTACTCCGCCAATCCCCAAGCACTTATAAATTCACTATACACTCTCCTTGCAGTACTCTAATGATCCAGTCTCTACGTACGTACTTGTACAATGACCGAGAGAAAGTTACATAACCGAAGTTTTACCCACTGCCAGAGGTAACATGGTTGCATACGCTGTCCACAGCACAATGTAATGTGGTAGGGCCCAGGGGCGGCATCTTGCATACATAATGAACACACGGACACAGATAGATAGTGGAACTGGGTACGGGCACGTGCGCTCGACTCATTTTTATTACCAGGGTCACATGTCCAGTGACGTCTGTGCTGGATGCGTGTGGGGTGAGTGTAAGCCAGCCCTCTGGGAATGGTTGGTGCTGGCAACAAGTACAACAGTAATCATTGGATCAGACACACAGATTCAATCATAAAGGGTCAATGATTTGTGCTGCACTAAGGTAGGGGCAACAGATGTGAAATAATACACACAAGATTGTACCGTAAAGGGTCCATGACTGGTGGTACACTGAGGTAGGGGCAGCAGATGTGAAATTATACACAAAACATTGTATCATAAAGGGTCCATGAGTTGTGCTGCACTGAGATAGGGGCATCAGAAGCATTCAGCGTGTGCGCAGCCAGCGATGATGCGTGGTGCGGGTGAGCCGCACTGGGAGCAATGTCTGTTGCCTACTGGACTGAGTCATCTGCAATCGCGACTCGATGTGAATTGTGAGCCCTGCTATCCGCAGTGTAGATTGAAGGCAGTAGTCAGCACAGACATCAAAGAATGCTTTTAGTCACTTCCTGTTTACAAAATTCGAGGACATAGAGTACAATTCTCTCTGCAATAAATAAATCATGTCTCAATTTAAATTGTGAGCTCTGCTAACCGCAGTGTAGGTGTATGGAACAAAAGATGAAACATTTATGGAATACACTGTCGAAATATCTAGGTTTCAGGGACGTTATAGTTAGTTGCCTACTGGACTCTGAAATTAATGAATGAAGACTGAATTTGAATTGTGAGCCCTGCTGAGCACAGTGTAGGCCGGAGGCAGCGGTCAGGAAGGGCCTACAGCCACATGGCGTTGACTTGAGCTGCATACAGTTAGTGGTAGGTGTGGCGCTCAGCGTGTGCGCAGCCAGCGATGATGCAATGTCTCTTGCCTACTGGACTGCGTCATCTGCAATCGCGACTCGATCTGAATTGTGAGCCCTGCTGACCGCAGTGTAGGATGGAGGCAGTGGTCAGGAAGAGCCCACAGCCACGTGGCGTTGACTTGAGCTGCATAGAGTTAGTGGTAGGTGTGGCGCTCAGCGTGTGCGCAGCCAGCAATCATGCAATGTCTGTTGCCTACTGGACTGCGTCATCTGCAATTGCAACTCAATCTGAATTGTGAGCCCTGCTGACCGCAGTGTAGGCCAGAGGCAGTGGTCAGGAAGAGTCCACAGCCACGTGGCATGACTTGAGCTGCATAGAGTTAGTGGTAGGTGTGGCGCTCAGCATGTGCGCAGCCAGCGATGATGCAATGTCTCTTGCCTACTGGACTGCGTCATCTGCAATCGCGACTCGATCTGAATTGTGAGCCCTGCTGACCGCAGTATAGATCGAAGGCAGTAGTCAGCACAGACATCAAGGAATGCTTTTTGTCACTTCCTCTTGACAACATTCGAGGACATAGAGTACAATTCTGTCTGCAATTAATAAATTAAGACTGAATTCAAATTGTGAGCTCTGCTGTCCGCAGTGTAGACTGCCATTCAGTGTTCCTTTGGACTTGCAACATGAATTTGGTCATTGTACTAAAGCTATAACTGATATAAAACAAGTTCTTGAAGCAAGGATACTAAAAGGATATTATGTAGGTTTTAGGGACGTAATACTTAGTTGCCTACTGGACTCTGCAATTAATGAATCAAGAGTCAATTTTAAATGTGAGCCCTGATTGCGGCAGTGTAGGCCGGAGGCAGTGGTCAGCAAGGGCCCACAGCCACGTGGCGTTGAGTTGAGCTGTACAGTTAGTGTCACCTGAAGCAACGAGCGTGTGGAGCCTGCGATGATGCGTGGTCTGGGCGGGCCGCACTGGTAGCAATGTCTTTTGCCTAATGAATTCTGTCTTAATAAGTCCACATGGCGTTGACTTGTGGTGCACTGAGTTAGTGGCACCTGAAGCACTCAGTGTGTGCGCAGTCTGCGTGATGCGTGGTTCGGGCGGGCCGCACTGGGATCAATGTCTCTTCCCTACTGGAGTGCGTCATCTGCAATCGCGACTCAATCTGAATTGTGAGCCCTGCTGTCCGCAGTGTAGATCGAAGGCAGTAGTCTGTACAGACATAAGTCTGTGGTGCTCTGCTGCTGGGTTCGCAGGGGGCCTGTGTCGAGGAGGCCGGCGGTCACGGCGGAGGCCTCGTGGCAGGGTGAGGGCTGCTGCCCTGGCAGACGCTTTGGCCTTCCCACAAGTGAACCACGCCCAGAGCCCCAGCCTATTTATTCATACTCCTATGCTGGAGTGGCGTACGTTGGACCAGCACACTCCGCTTCCGCTTCCAGGGGGGGACAACATAGCTACATGACCGAGATCTTCCCCACTGCCTGAGGTAACATGGTTGCGTCTATTGTCCACAACACTACAAGCACCAGCAGTATATGTCCACATGGAGAGGTTTGTACTCTGCATAGTGAGGTCTGTCCACCACATCACCGCTACACTTGGTATTGTGTGTATTTTTATTGATGGGTGACTTGCGTCCTTCACACATACTTGGTTGCGACATCTCCCAAGATTCAGCTATTGTGTGGCTGAGGGACCATGCCGGTTTTGGAAGGTCCGCTGTCCTGTTCTGCACTGCCTCGGTGGTAGTAGGGAGGGGGGTGGTCTGGGGGGAGGTCCTGAGGGTGATGGCAGTGGGTGTTGTGGCCTTCTTGGGTGTCGGAGCTGCATGGTCAATAGCTCTATGACATGTGTTGGTCTTCAGATGTGGTTCTGGGCTGGGCTCCCTTTCACACTGTAGGTAGTCATCCTGCTTTACACCAGTAAAAGGCAGATGTTAAATTCCTACTGCTAACGCAGCTTATCGCCTGTTTTTGGATCGCACCCCAGATTTGACTGCTCGTTGAAAATATCGGGAAGTGGTGTTTTCGTGTTATTTTTGCACGGGAACGCCTACTCTGCATATTATTAGCGTTAGTTGTCGCTCTCATTTGTGGCGAATTTTTTTGCGGAAGCTATTGTTGGTAAACTGGCGATATTGGCTGTTTTTACTAGGTTGAGAATGGAATGATAATTTAAAATCACTGAAAAAACCAAAGGTTTCAGGCGCATTATAGTTAGAAATTAGCATTTAAAAAACCTTAGAAATTCACTGAAAAAACCATAGGTTTCAGGGACGTTATAGTTAGAAATTAGCATTTAAAAAACCTTTGAAATTCACTGAAAAAACCATAGGTTTCAGGGACGTTATAGTTAGATGGACATTTCACTCGTACAAAACCATAGAAATTCCACTGTTATATTTAGTTCAGCTAACTATAACTCGCGCCCCCGCAATGCACTGCTGATGACATCACATATTACATCATTCATGACATGGTCAGTGACATCACTGATGACATCACTGATGACATCTCACATGACATCACTGATGACATCACTGATGACATCATCCATGTGACAATCTGATGCACCTTCTCACACCCTAATATAACCTTTGATACACCCACTCCAAAAAACAGAATACCATTTTTGAAACCATAGACACACCAATACCACTTACTACATATCTAATCACTGGTCCTTAGGTCTACACACTCATCCACTCATTCACCCAAAAAATCACTCGTACATGCAGTCACTCATCAATACAACACTATCATATGCACTCATACACCTACACAGACACTCACACACCAGCACTCATCCAGAGTTACTCACACACCTAGTCAGTCATGCAAATAATCAATCACACTTCCATTTACTGACCTACACAGTTATACACACAACACATCACTTATTCAAACAGAAAGAAACGCATAATTACTCTCTTATACAATAACTGATACAAGTACACACTCATCAATACAGCCACTCTCACAATCACTAACTCTCACGTATAGTCATTTATATACTCCAACTCTCACATACACTGTCTTTTACATATGTAGTTAGTTGGACATGTACCACTGAGACATCCATTCACTCACTAACACACCCATACACACACTCACCCACACACACAGCTGTTTCCACATGCACTCTTGAACCCATACACCCAGTGAATCAACCACTCAAACATGTATGCACAGAGTCACACACCTCCCACGCACCCACACACACACTCAGGCACCCATACAAATACTCTGGCAACCAATTAATAACCCATATAGACACTCATGTAGCTACTGGCCCCCCCACACATTAAAAACGAAGCCCCAGGGGTGGTGGTCCCCGGGGCTGCGGGAGGGCCGAGTGCCCTCCCGCACATAATTTTAAGCAAGCCCCGGGGTTGGCGGTCCCTAGGGCTGCGGGAGGGCCGAGTGCCCTCCCGCACATAATGTTAACCAAGCCCCGGGGTGGCGGTCCCCGGGGCTGCAGGGGCCCCCGCGGGCCCCGCATATATTTGTTGGAAATGCCCCCGGGACCTGGCCCACCCGGGGGCCTCAATTAAATGAAGCGCAGGAGTCCGCGCTTCATTTTTAAAAAAAATGTTGGCGGGATTCGCGTCCCCAGCGCGAATTTCGCCTAATTTATTTTTAAAAAAATGCTTTTTTTGCCCTGGGGGTCCTTGTGGGACCCCCTGAGCAGGCCTGGGGGGTCAGGGTGTTTCTACCCTGCCCCCTTTTCTTGTTTTTCCCGTTTGTTTCCCTGTTTACTTGTGACTCAGTAGAACCAACACTTCCTGGTTTGGAGTGTTGACAGCCAATTAGAATAAAGCTCGTGGTCGGGAGGGTCCGCGGATCCACCGCGCCTCTAGATATCGAAACTTTTATTTTTTGATTTTCTCAGCAACTACTGAACGGATTTACACCATTTAAAAAAAGGGCTCTTTCTGAACCAAGGGCTACCTTTTTGCCAACTTTGGTGTAATTCCGTTCAGCAGTTCGAGCTGTAGCCGTGTCTAAAGTTTCCTATGGGAAATTGATTTTCCGAACTCTTTTTTTTAAATTTCTCAGGAACTACTGAACGGATTTACACCATTTAACAAAAAGGGCTCTTTCTGAACCAAGGGCTACCTTTTTGCCAAATTTGGTGTAATTCCGTTCAGCAGTTCGAGCTGTAGCCGTGTCTGAAGTTTCCTATGGAAAATAACATGGAGAAAACATGTTTTGGGACCCCCCCTTTTTTCTCGGCCCCCGCTTGGCGAATCACCCCGAAACTTTCAAGACAGGAGCTGACCGGAGCGCCTCACTAGTTTTGAAAATTTCGCGAAGATTCGTCATCTGGCGCCAAAGTTATTGGGAAAAGAAAAAACGCTTTTCCTATGGAAACTAGGTCCTAACTATAACTATCTACTGGCGACCGCCAGTAGATAATATATATATATATATATATATATATATATATATATATATATATATATATATATGTAGTTAAGTGAAATTTCAATAACAACGTAATGTTTTAAACTAAAAAAAACACTGAAAGTCATCATAAAGGCAAAGGGTCGGACATCTCAATTCTATCCCATAGGTGGTGATAGCATCATAAGAAAAGGGATTTTCTAAAAAACTGCCATGTCTCTTCAAACTGTGGAGGCTTATTATTTATTTTGTTTAGTACATTTTTGAATGCCACCAGCTCATGCACATCCTCCAGCCAGGTCTTAAAGTTGTTGGGACTGTAGCCTTTTCCATAACCACAGAACACCCAACTTTGCTATTCTCAAGGGTGTGGATGTTCACCGATTCATGTGGAAGGATATTGTGGGCGAGCTAGAGGTGACATGTAATATCACTACCCTAGCTGTCAAGTCTGTTGTGTCTAATCACTGTAGTATAGCATTCCAAATTTGTTGCCAACTAACTGTTGAGTTTGTAACCGTCCCACAGTATATGAAGTATATTATTGTTTCTTTGTCCGCATCTTTAACAAAGAGGTGTCCAGGCTCAGTTTGGCCTTGTGCAATTTTGTGGATGTCCAGTCCCAATGTGGAGAATCTTAAAATAACTGTATTTCAGACAGGTTTCCATGAACCACCTATCATGTTCTTCCAGCATTGTCCCCAAATCCTCTGTCTGATACTGTGCTCGTAAACGAGACTCCAAACATGTCTGAAGTGTTTCCACAGTCTCTTGCAAAAAAGTGCAGTCAATTAGGATTGAATATATGCCTGCTATGCCATTTTGCAAGTTTTTCATATGGGCCAACTCATTTCTTCCCCATCTATCTGAATCTCACTATTCCGCCACAGCAGTGTTTTAAAGTATAAAAACTCAGAGGTTTTTATTAGTTTTATTGCCCTTTGCCACACATGGCATGAATATTGAAGGTTAGAGTTATCTTGAAGATGAACGTTGATGTGTGTAGTAAATCACCTGCTCCCCAATCATATCAATTAGGTGTCCATTAGACCTGACATTCTTGGTGTGGTACTACCCAAAAAGTTTGCCTTCACATCTCCTGTTTTGCTGAATTTGTTTTGGCATTAGGACACTGCACACTTTACCACTTCTATCCAGTGCTAAAGTGCTTGTGCTCTCTCCTTCAAACATGGTAGAATTGGCTTACTTTTAATGCATCAAGATGCTATTTAATATGCCAATTAGATGTAAGTCCCTAGTAATTTGCCTGAAAACATGTTCCCATTCAAAACGAGTGCGCATCTGTGGGCTGATTGACCAGTCCTTTAGAATTCAATTTTCTCCTTTTTAGGTTCCCTTCTTTCTTTCTTCCAGTTTCCTCTCTTTATTAGCAATTTTAAAGCGTACTAGTGCTCCCCGCACAGTGGTAAGGGGCCACTTACATCCTGCTCATTTAATTTATAGTGTACCATATCACACACAACCACAGCCTCTGAACCATGCAACTATCATAGAATGGTGTTGTCCATAGTGAACCAATGTTTTCCCATTCCAAGATGGCTAACACATTGGTTCAAACATGGCTGACATACTGTAACTTTAGAACAATATTTACAATATCATTGCAAAATCACCATCCACTGCTATGTTTACTTTTGTTTGTTATTGTAAGCAAGAGCCCCCATGATTAGGCAGCAACATGATTTATTTTTTCTATTTAAAAAAAAATGTATTTTGCATATGTTGTTGGGCTTGGGTGTGTGTTTTATTATGGTTGTTTAAGTGGGTCAAAGCAAGAAGGGGCCAGTGAGTGGATCAATGAATGCATGGTTGATAGAGTGCAAATATGATGACTTAACAAGTGCCTAAATCAATATTTGAATTGGCACTTTCATTTATAATTCTGATCTATTGCCATTGCCAATGTTTGTTACCCCAAAAGAATTCTGTGAAATAGGTGAAAGCTGTGTGCTAAGTCTATGGAAGGTTCTGATAGGTGAAATGTATGAGCTACTGCACTGAGAGGTCCTTAAGACCTTGCAGTGGCCAACTGTAGTGGAATCGGGCTGAAGGCAGCCAGATGATAGAGCCCTTGTTCTCCTCCTTATTTTTAAGTATGCATCTGCTTTGTGTATATGTTTTACTAAATAACCCAAGATGACAGTGAACTTGAAAAGAGCTGATTGTCTTTACCTACCTTCCTAAATGGTGAAGGAATTGGTCCTTTTTTACAAGACGAATGAACATATTAAAACTCTAATGTTGCCTTACCTTAAACTATCATGACTTTGGATAATAAAATAGATTTCCTGTTATAGCACCAAAGTCATTTTTAGCAGCTGTACTCAAATGGAAGTGCTATAATATAATATACGGCCTGGTTTACAGTTTGGTGGGCAGGTTACTCCGTATAGCATTCAACTTATTAGAAGTGCATTACATATAGGCTTTCCTGGTTTCAGTATTTGTTTGTTGTGGATTCTGGTGGGTTTTTGCAGTGTTTTTCAATGGTTTAAAAAGTTAGGAAATTCAGTGGTTATCAATGTTTATTCCTTTTTGCTCTGAGGAAAACAATGGGTATGGTGTTTGTTCCAGTGCTTATAAAGAATGCAGGTTTTATTTCCTTCTTTCCCTTGACCATTCCTATTTTTAATTGTTCCTTTTCACTTTCCTGCTCCTAATTATCTTGTCTGTATGTTTCGTTGAATTTGCTCTTTCAAGAATGCTTTAATTATTTCCCTCACTTCCTGTCTGTCTTATTTTCTTGCACTCATATTCTCATTCCAGCCGTCCAGTTCAACCCTATGTTCAGAGCGCACATGCATGGGGATTCGTTTTCACTCCATTAAGATTTGATCATAGCAGTTGTTTATCAAAAAAGGTTAATGGTGAGCATTTAGCATACCTTCTGTCAGCTCTATTCTTCAGACAACTGCCAAAGATCAACTAAATGAAGATTTTTTTACTTGGGACATGTAATTATATTGTGGGGTGCTTAGTTCTCTGTTGTGTGTCACTCTACCCTGTTCTTTGTCTTTAAATGCCAAGAAAGGACTGGTCTAATAAATGTGGTAGTACTGTCTGATCCTGATGTATTCCTGTTGTACATGGTTATATGGGAGATGTCTGTTAAAGAATTCATACGCGTACTGTTGGCCGTACGTTTTTTGGTGACAGCAAAATCTGCTGCAGTGCAGCAGCGGTAATAAAGAAACTTCATGACCAGCAGCATGGCTTGGGTTGTTTGTCATACCATGAAGGAAGTTTATTTTACAGTGTTAGGATATGTCTTATGGAATGTTGTGTTTACTTGAAAAACAGCACAAGGACACTAAGAATTGATTTGCACCGTACACATGGGTCTTTCTTTATTTGGAAGCAGTGAAGGGACTGTGCTCCTTCCAGTCATGTGTGAGACTTGCCTGAGGCACTTTAATGTTGTATTCTATGCAGTATTCACTGTTCTAGTACATTTCCCATCTTGGGAAAAAGAACGAGCACAGTTCAATGGGATTCCATTAAGCACATCACCATAGTGTTTACAAGTCATTTTGTCAAGCATTAGTTCTTCTCTTGGCACCATATGTTCCACACTTCATTTTGATCTAGTGCCTGTCTCTTCTTCTTGTTTCCAAGCTGCAATGTCTGCATCTTATACACTAACTTGTTGTTTTTCTGAGTTAATATATGCAGTGTAGATATCTCAGTTTCAATAAAACCAGTGCATGGATGTCTTCAGGGCCTGCTCTTGGTGGCTGAGGATGTTCATGATATGGTCTTTGTTCTTCTGTATGAAGTGGTGTCATTTAATTCAAAGAACAAGAGTGTTAGGGACAGAGTTTAATGGAAGGACATTCATTCTATAGGTGGCCATATGCACAAGGATCATTGTTGCCTCAATATTATTACCTGCCATGTTCTCAAAGTGGATGAGTAAGTAGGTTCAGGGATGTTATGTGTCTAAGGTAGGCCCACATAGAACCAAAGCCATCTTTCATCATGGACATGTTTTCTTATGTTGCCTTCCCCTTTACACAATAACCTTTTACACACATTTGCGTGCGTGACAATGTAGGATTAGTTTTTCTGAATCTGCTTCGCTTACAGATTCCACTGTGCCTAACATTATCACGATTCCTTGAACACCACATACAGTCTCAATACACATTGCGCAAATGTTGTTCTATTTTTTATCCACAAGGCGACATGGCTATCTATAGACCAAAATAATGCTGGCTTGCACAGGACTCGCAAGGATGCTTTTCTTTGTAAATAAACAAGCATTTTTGGGATTAGGCAGATGAGCGCTTTGCTGATCTTGGCATGGTCTCTGAGAGTACTAGAGCACGAGTGTCTGGGCAAAAGGGTTCTAGATCTATTACCACGCATTTTGAGGGACCAGGGTTGCCATATTCAGTGGTTGCCAAAAACCATTTGCTACCTGATTAGGTTTAGGGGGGCTCATTGTAGCACTGTGAGCTAGCTGGTGTATAGGACAACATATCCTGAGGGGGTGGACAGAATCAGTCTGGCACATTCCAACATTTATGCTGCCCACAAACGGGCAGTTACTACTGTGAGGTGGGAAACTGCATGACATGGCGCCACCTGTGTTGGTTAGGTTCTTATTTAATGGATCACCTGAGTAGTTCCATCATGCCTTCTCAGACACCCCTACTTACCTCCAAACCAGAGATGTCAGTGGTGGTAGAGAATATCCTCCTCAGTTGAGTAGGTAACACCTATGTATTGGCTGTAGGTATAATGAGCTTGAAAGGATTATTATTCCCATTGTGTCACTCTCTCTGTAATTCATTTAGGAAAATATGCAAGACAACGAGAGAAATTGGGCATTAAACATAGCACAGAACTGCAGACATGCAGTTGCTCTGAAACTATTACAATATGGTCTTCCTGCAAGAGGCTCACAAATCATTTAGGACAGAGGTGTTCTATTCTTGGATTACATTCCTGACTGTAGACTACGTCACACAGCTATTTCACATTTAGGCTGAGGATGAAATACCAGTAGAATACACACCATAGAAGAAATAGAGATATCTCTCACTTACTAAGAGCACATAAATTGGTTTAAAGGCACCCTCCCACACACAACAGCAAACATTAAACTCGGTACGCTCAGCAATGAAGGAGCGACATGGCTAGTCTTTGCCGGATACACACCACATCCGAATGTTGAAAATTTACCAGCAGCAGAGTTGCGAACACTATATAAAGACTTTGGGCCTTATTATGACTTTGGCGGTCCTCCAGCGGCGCCGCCAATGCACCGCCCACAGGAGGATCGCTAAAGCTGTGGAGCGTCTGCCTACCTAATTAGGAGTTTAATCCTGGTCGGGCAGGCAGGGCCGTGGCAGTCTCACTCTGGTAGGCTGCTAGGCTCATAGGGGAGCCTATTATGCGGCCCGCCACTGTGACAGCATCTGCAGCACATTCCTAAATAGTGTGGCATGCATGCCACACCATGCAGGAACAAGGGTGCAATTCCAGGGGGCACAACATGTGCCCTCCTGCATGCACCCGCAGGCCCAGGAGTGGCACAGGGAGCGTGTTAGGGCCCCCTTAGTTGCCTCTCCGCAACACTTTTCTTGGCAGGCCGCAGCAGCACCACCAGCATATTTCTGCTCCTGACTGCTGTGCAACCGCCATGGGATCCTGGATCCCCGGCGGACGCAGCGGTTCTATGGCGGTCCAACCGCCCCAATCGTATGGGCCACCAAACTCGCAATAATGCCCATATTAACAATATACAGGAGTCTTACCCACTTCGTTGTGCAGACATTGACACTTAACCATGCGCAGGCTGCACAATTGGCTACCCCAGGCATTAGCCCACAAACGCTGAATGCAATCATGGGAAAAGTTCCCGTCAAGCGGGAGAAAATTTCATTCTGGATTGCCCAGAAAACAAGTACGCTTGAAGCAGTTTTCCCCCATACAGGCCTGCAGGAGAAAAACAAAATACTAACAATTTGCTTGCCAATAGGGATAGACCCCCTTGTGGAAAACTGCATCACTTGGGATACTGTCTTTGCTGCAGTTTATACGAGAACACATGGTACCGCTTCTCTGGCTGTTTTGGCTGAGTTGCTGAAACAGCTTCAGAATGAGTACAGGACAGGACCTGCCCTAGACTTAGGGATAAAACTGATGGGCAATTTTGCAGTAGTATCCGCCATTATTTTAAGTAACATAAAAGGTAAAGCAGCAGCATTGGCTATATGCCAATACCTACGTGATTTGACTCTTGCACAGCAGGAGCGCAAATTACTTTAAAACTATTGAAGAAACCTATGCTACTCTAGATAGAGGTCATTTGGGAGCCAGGCCTGGGAAACCACGACTAGAGGGTAATTTTTAAAAGGATACATTCTAAGCAAGCACCAGACTCTTCAATGAAGAAGAAGTAGGATAATAAACAAAAAACATAATGAAGACAAGAGGAAATCACAGAGTGGGTCTCCTCAACAGGAAGCCACTGAAAAACTATACGATCTTTGAAACCGTAATAACATTAGACCGCCTGTCAAGTATCAAGATACTGATACACGTTTGTCTCGTTCCTTTCAGGAATCATCCGATAAACATTCGAAAAGAGGTGCACAGTCAGAGCGCAGATCGGAGGTGCACGTGAAACCAAAGAAGGACACACACCGCTCGTCTGACTACATAATAGAACAGGAAGATAAACAGAAACCTTACATGCCTCAATTAAAATTGAAAAAGGTAGCTGCACTGAAGGTCAGGCATGCCCCGGATATTGAGGACTCTGCTTCAGAGCAGGGAATGGACTGTGACAATGCTAGACAGTGTGGCAAAAGTCACAACAGTTCACCAGAGCCTGAGGGATTGTCTGGTGGGAGTAGTGCTGAGTGAGTGTATCACAATGGAAACACCTGATACAAGGGTACGTGTTCCCCATCGTTTACAAGAAATAGAGCTCCAACTGGAGGGGGACATACTCAGAAATATCAATGTTCTCTTTTGGGAGGACTTGGCATACGGTTACAATATTCTATTGGCTGAGAAGGATTGGCCACCTGATTTCATAATAGATTGCCCAAATGGGGAAACAGTAATTTTGCCTGCTTTCTCTAACTTCGTTCCAGGATCAGTGAAACATTTATATGCCAAGGAGTGGGCGCGAGCTCCTGCGTTATACCGCAGCCATGTGGGGTGAGATGGATAGCTTCTAACTCACAATGCGAGACACTGGCTAACTTTTTTAGAAGCAAGGTGGAATTAATTTATAGCACATTCAGTCCGGAGAAGGCCCCCCCTGACATTCGGGAAAGTTTCTTCCAGGACGATGCGACTCATTCCCTTCACGTCTTTCCTCCCATGTCTTCCAAAGACATGGAATCCCTGTCGGTGAAGGGAAAATCAGGTTCCCCCGATGATCCTTTGAAACCTAACCCCTTCAGAGAATTCCATCATTGCCTCCTATCGGAGGGCTGGGAGCTGATCAATAAGTCACTATATTGTCAACGATCCCCAAGTCCTGGAAAAATGCTAAAGTAATTCCCTTGCTAAAAAAACCGACGCTAGATGTATCTCAGCCGGAAAACTTTCGCCCAATATCTCTGCTCCCATATTTTGCAAAAATTATGGAGTCCTATGCATTGTTCTCTCTAATTTTTTTCCTCTGTGTGCGGCAGTGTGAGGTCTCTGTGCGCTCCAGCCACGGCAATGTGCGCCAAGAACCTGACTGCGTGTGTGGGTGCAGCAACAGGGGTTCTGACACTGGGGTTCCTGCTTGATTGTGCAGATAAATGACCTAGGTACTGGAAAGGAGGAGGCCTCTTTGATTGAGCAGGCAGGGCCGGACTGGGAACCCAAAGTAGCCCTGGCAATTTTGCCGCACCGGCTCCCACCCACCAGGTGTGGGGTGGAGGGGGGGGCAAGTGTCAAGCACTACTGCTTAAAACCGGTCCCCAGCACTGGTGCTTTTGTTGCTGAGGGCCCATATTGCAGCATCGCTGCAAAACTGCCCCCTGTAACAAAACTGGCCCCCACTGCTCCAAAACTGACCCCCACCCTTCCAGCCTCCCAGGCAAACACCCGATGCCTGCTAAGGCCAGTCCAGCCAGGGGGGTGGCCTTCGTATTGGTGACTGGCGTACAATGGTTGTGTCATGTTCGAAATGAGAAAGTGCAGTGCAGAGCATCTGCAACCACGACAAAGCTACCCGTATAAATATTAGGAAACCGGGGCAACCGGCCTCATTCCACAGTGCCAGTGAGCCTCTTCTTTCCTAACTAACTACACAGCGGCGGCTCAGGGACATCTTAAGGACTTTGAGCACCCTAAGCCAAACGTATTTTGGGGGCCTCTGTGCGGATTAGCTTTGAATTTATGATCCAGTTTCAGCTTTCTCGTGTCTTTTTGGCCAGATCACAAACAGTGCACAGACACACTGGTTCAAATTCCAAATGTGTTTATAGTTAATATTCAGGGACAGTGATGTATTTTTCCAATATTGTAACACAGTAGAAGCCCACTAATACTACTGCAAATAATCACTGTGACATCCTCCCATTTCTTATATCTGAGATCCTGTTTGGATCTAAAATAAACATTTTTATGGATGTTGCATGAAACAAAAACACATTTGTCATAAAATGTCTGTAATACAATCTCACACATTACCCAGATTAAAAATAAATGAAAGGAAAATGCTATTTGCAATAATCTGTTTAAGAATTATTCAAGGTCATCAGGGCAAGACTCTCTGCAGAACAGAGCTGGCTCTACCAAGGCGGGGGTTACTCCACTCTTTAAAACTGATAATCATGAGTTCACGTATCAGCTCTGAAGATGGTTTCCTGAACACACAGGGGGGGGGGGGGGGAATGTACATAGAAGCCCACCAGCATTATACCATTTTAAAAATCTCTGTTTTTATACTTGGTCGATGATTTTAGCTGTAAATTGTTTTTAAACTTTGTGTGGCACAATTGCTTATTTGCACGAGTTGTTCATTTGCACTAAGGGAGCTGTGTTATAGCTCCGGGGGGAGAGACTGCAACTTCTGGTAGCGCTCTAGTCTCCTAGGCTGACGCGGTCACTCGGCTGTATAAATTTGCCGATGACGCGACCGCGCAGCGACAGCTCATGAGAATCGTGAAGCAAGGCAAGGTCAGGGAAGAATCCAACCAGCATTATACCATTTTAAAAATCTCTGTTTTTATACTTGGTCGATGATTTTAGCTGTAAATTGTTTTTAAACTTTGTGTGGCACGAATTGCTTATTTGCACGAATTGTTCATTTGCACTAAGGGAGCTGTGTTATAGCTCCGGGGGGGAGAGACTGCAACTTCTGGTAGCGCTCTAGTCTCCTAGGCTGACGCGGTCACTCGGCTGTATAAATTTGCCGATGACGCGACCGCGCAGCGACGCTCATGAGAATCGTGAAGCAAGGCAAGGTCAGGGAAGAATCCAACCGGCATTATACCATTTTAAAAATCTCTGTTTTTATACTTGGTCGATGATTTTAGCTGTAAATTGTTTTTAAACTTTGTGTGGCACGAATTGCTTATTTGCACGAATTGTTCATTTGCACTAAGGGAGCTGTGTTATAGCTCCGGGGGGGAGAGACTGCAACTTCTGGTAGCGCTCTAGTCTCCTAGGCTGACGCGGTCACTCGGCTGTATAAATTTGCCGATGACGCGACCGTGCAGCGGACGCGCGCAGCGGGCGCGCCGCTGGCGCGCCGAGGGCGCGCCTAAGGCAAGCCCGTCTGCGCCCGTCCGCGTCCAGCCGGGTCTAGGGGCAGGTACCCCTGCCGAAATTTTGCTTGCGAGGGGTAGAACGGTGTATAACTCAGCACAACTCCATGATCTCAGAAGAGAGATGGATTGTAACTGTGCTTATACTATGCGACCTGATAACTGCAGCGTGCAATGCACACACTGTAAATTCTATCTACAACCCACCTCCCAAATGTTAGCTGAGACTCATTCCAACAAGGAAATCATGATGCTTCTACTCAATTGTCGCTCACTTCCTAAACATTATGTGGAAATTCACCTACTCTTAGAAGAGAGAAATCCCGATGTATTATTTTTAACTGAGACATGGTTGAATAAAGAAGCAGATTTCACCATTGCCCAATCCCTCCCCCCCACTTATGTAATTCAGAGGCTTGATCGCAACACAGGTCGGGGAGGTGGCCTAGCCATAATTTATAAAGATAAGTTCCAATGTAGAACTTCCAGGAACCCTATCCCTGATTGTGAAAGCATGTCTTTTGCAATCGACTTTACCCCCACGTACACTTTTGCAGGGATTCTTGTCTACCACCCCCCAGGCCCTTTTGGCCTTTTTAACAAAGACCTACCTGATCTTGTAGCCCATTCTGCCAGTTCCTGCCCCAACTTTACAATTTTGGGGGACTTTAATATGCATTTTGACGATGGTCAACTGGCACCGTTAATAGAACTTGCGAATGACTTGGCAATGCTCCAACTAACTTTAAAAGTGGATGGCCCTACTCATAACAAAGGGCACTTGCTTGATCCCATATTTTCTAATATAAATATTTTAACTGTAGATAAGGCTGTTCCCATTCCATGGTCCGACCATTTTTTACTTTCTTTTGCATTTACACCTCCGGATGCTACTATACCGAATGTTAGAACTACGAAATTTGCCCGTAAGTGGTCGGCACTTTCTATAGAAGCTCTGATAGATAAGTTAAACGCTACTTCTCCCCCATCGCAATTAGACCCCACCCTTGCTAATGACAATTTTAATGAGTGGATTGAGTCAGCACTTGACGCTGTTCTCCCTAGAAAACAAATCTCAGAAAGGGTGGGAGTCAAAAAAAATCCTTGGTATTCTCAACATCTACGTCAATTAAAGCAGATATGTAAAAAACATGAAAGAAGCTGGAGGAAAGATTTTTCTACTTCTAGCAAAAGTATTTACCGAGAAGCTATTAAATTGTATAAAGACGAAATAAAAAATGCCCAGGCGCTTTTTTATCAAGGCAAAATCTTAGCTGTAAACTCCTCTCGTGAGATATTTAAAATAGTCAAATCTCTTCTCGCAATCCCGACACCCTCTAAAGTTTCAACCAATGCTCAAGGGAGATGCAATGAAATTGCGGAATATTTCTCGGACAAAATACTAACGATATATAAATCATTTTCTCAAAATATAGATGTAATGGTCACCGGGACTTTCACCCCGGAATCGTCAATTTTGCTTGAGGAATTTCCTCCCCTTGATCTTACTACTCTTCAAGGACTCTTGAGAGAGCTAAAATCGGGCTCCCCCTTAGACCCTGCCCCTCCTACCATTCTCCATCAAATTGCAGAGGCTGTGTCACCAGTTATATTGGAGGTGATAAACTCCTCACTCAAGACAGCCATTGTGCCATCCCAATGGAAACATGCAAGGGTCAAGGCGTTGCTAAAAAAACCCAGCCTTGACCCAGAAAATTGGGGAAATTACCGACCAATCTCCTTACTACCGGGAATAAGTAAGTTAGCTGAGAAGTATATTAATTCTATTCTATCAGCTTTCCTGGAAAACAACAAGGGTCTCCATCCTACTCAGACTGGATTCAGACCCCAACAGGGCACAGAAACGGCCCTTTTGGCTGTAGTAGAGGAAACAAGGAGGACTCTTGATAATGGAGGCTGCGCCGCCATCTTATTATTGGATCTCAGTGCAGCCTTCGATACTGTTAATCATAGTTTAATGATTCAAAGACTTAGAGAGGTAGGTGTGACTGGATCAGCCTTAAAATGGTTCCAGTCTTTTCTACAAAACAGGGTGTTCACAGTTTTTGAGGACGAATGTTCCTCAAAACAAATTCCTCTGAAATGTGGCGTTCCTCAGGGATCCTCCCTCAGTCCCACCATGTTCAATGTGTACATGCGTTCGTTAGCTGAAATAGTATGTCCTTTCGGGGTCCATATCGTGACGTATGCGGATGACACGCAGTTAGTCATTTCCATGAAACAAAATAATCAACAGGGATGTGATTTATTCACCTGCCTAGAGAAAGTCTCTGAATGGATGAATCATTCCTTTTTAAAACTTAATGGATCAAAAACTGAACTTATGTTGTTGGGGAAGTCTGCTCCTCGAAATATTGATCTTCTCTGGCCCAGCGTTTTAGGTCCCCCCGGCCCCCAGAGAACAAATCAAAAGTCTTGGGGCTTGGCTTGACCGCAACCTTGATTTTAAGGCTCAAGCGCGTACAGTTGCAGCTTGTTGTTATAGCCTTTTAAGAATGATCAGAAAAATCCTTCCCTTGTTACCTTTTATAGCCAGACGGGTGTTGGTCCAAGCCCTTATCCTATCAAGATTGGATTATGCTAACGCTTTGTATCTGGGAGCCCCGCAGGGCACCATTAAAATCCTTCAAACCGCACAAAATTGTGCAGCACGCATGTTGATGAACATCTCCAAACGCTCCTCGGCAAAACCCGCACTTGCGACTTTAAATTGGCTCCCTGTTCAGGAAAGAATCCAATTTAAGTCCCTATGTATCACCCACAAGATACTTTCTGGCAAGGGCTCTTCCTTGATCAGTTCCTGGATTCAACCTTATGTGCCTACCAGGGCTCTTAGATCTAACAATAAAGGTTTGGTCCTAGTTCCTAAAATTAAACGATCACGTAGTGGAGGTCGAATGTTTACGTATAATGCATCCAAACTCTGGAATGGTCTTCCCCTCCACATACGTTCCGAACCAGATTATCTCAAGTTCAGAAAACTGTTGAAAACCTTCCTCTTTCCATAATTTCATTGCTACAACGATTCTTCAGGGTGTCATAGCGCTGGGATGCCTCCGGGTAACCATGCGCTCTATAAGTGCTCCTTCATTCATTCATTCATGTGTGCTTTCAGAGTCACTAATATATGTTAGTGATTCTGAAAGCACACGTGGTGCTGTTAGGCTTGCTCAGGGCTTTAAGTGGGAAGAAAAAACTGGGGGATCGCTCAAAGGGGCCTGCCTGATGTAATTAAGGGCGTGGCTTAAAAACACATAAGCTAAAAATCTGTGCTTAGCATAGAGTGCCACCCGACCGTTATTGTGCTGCCTCTGTCATTGCATCCAGATATATAATACAACAAGTAACATTATACCTACAACAAGCCAGGACTATTGTCTTAGTCAATAGTTGTTAGTTGCATAAGATAAATAAGCAACAACTACGACTTCGGTGAATATAATATTGAAAATGCCTCAGTTCTGAAATGATTAGACTGTGAAAAAACTATAAAACGTCCTCTGAAGTTACACCAAAGGCTTTGAGCAGTTGCACTGCTGCAGAGTTGAGATTTTTTTTTACCCTGAGGGTGAGGGCAAAAATGAAGAGCCTGATTGGGACCCGTCTCAGTACCGGCTTTTAAAAACTCAGCACCGGAAGGACCCAGTCTACTTAAAGCCCTGGGCTTGCTGCATGCTTTTTGTTAATAGAGCGTGGCTGCGGGCAGATTGTGTGCATTTTTGAAAGTATAAATGTTAATTGCAGCAATTAACATGAATACTTTAAAAAGCACACAATCTTCCCGCAGCTACGCTCTATTAACAAAGGCATGCAGCAAGTCCAAGCAGAGACGTGTGCTTTCAGTATCACTAACATATATTAGTGATTGTAAAAGCACACGTTATGTTTTAGGCTTGCTGCATGCCTTTTGTTAATAGAATGCAGCGGATTGCGTGCCTTTTGAAAGTTTTCATGTTAATTGCAGAGCCCGACATACTAATACACGGGGCTGCATTTAACATGAAAACTTTCAAAAAGGCACACAATCTGCCCCGCTCTATTAACAAAAGGCGTGCAGCAAGCCTAAAAGCACGACGTGTGCTTTACACGTCGTTCTTTTGTGCTTGCTGCATTTATTTTCTTAATAGAGCACGGCAGCTGGCTGATTGTGGGCATTTGGAAAGTATTCCTGTTAATTGCAGCACCGTCATGCGCTGCAATTAACATAAATATTTTCACAATGGCCCACAATCAGTCCGCAGCTGTGCTCCATTAATAAAAGACATGCATCAAGTCCAAAAGAACGACGTGTAAAGCACACATCGTGCTTTTGGACTTGCTGCATTTCTTCTCTTAAAGGAGCGCGGCTGCGGGCTGATTGTTGGCCATTGTAAAAATATTTATGTTAATTGCAGCGCATTAAGGTGCTGCAATTAACAAATATTTTCACAAAGGCCCACAAACAGCCCCCAGCCACGCTTCATTAAGAAGGAAAAACAGCAGCAAGAGCAGGAGCCACCGCAACCAGAAAATTATCATTTTTCGCGCCGCTCGTGTTATAAAAGCGGCAGCGGGAATGCTCTCCCGGGATGTGCTGTAGGTGCGCGCTCCACACGCAGCACTGCGCGCTCGGGGAAACAGACGTGTGCGTGCACGCGGGCGCGCACCTTACTGGGAACACTGGTCCTATGTCAACAATATCTTGACTCAATATCTGGATGTAAATTCAATCCTATATATGTCACAAAACGGTTTTTGCCCCAAACACATCACCGAATCCGCACTACTCGCGGTGACGGAGCAATTACGGTCTGCCTTGGACAAGGGCAGAACCTCGACTCTGATCCTGCTGGATCTGAGCGCAGCCTTTGACACGGTTTCCCATAAGATCCTGCTGTGCCAGCTGGAGGAGATACGTGTCAAAGGCAAGGCCCTCGCCTGGCTCTCATCCTTTTTGGCCGATCAGTCTTTCCAGGTCTCTGCTCCCCGTTTACCTCATGTGCTCACCCTCTCCGGTGTGGTGTGCCTCAGGGATCGGCCCTGAGCCCCACTCTATTTAATATTTAGATACGCCCTCTGGCCCTTATGGCCAAAACTCGAAACATTGCCCTAGTATCATACGCTGATGATACCCAATTGGTGTTCCCCTTCTCCAGCAATTCCAACCAGAACAAGGTGAAATTCCAAGAAAACCTCATTGCCATCTCGGAATGGATGGCGAACAACTATTTACAACTAAATTCCACCAAGTCAGAGGTGCTTTTGCTAGGTCGAGACACCCATCTGTGGGGCAGTCAATGGTGGCCCGCAGCCCTTGGAACCCCCCCTGCACCCCAAATCTGTGGTCAAGAACCTGGGAGTGCTGGTGGACAATGCCCTCTCAATTGAGGGGCACGCTAAGGCAGTGGCTGGTACCTGTTTTGGCCTTCTACGTGGCCTGAAGCCCATCCTAGGACTTTTTGACGCACCTATTCAACAGATGATTGTCCAATCCACCGTGCTGTCAAGGTTAGATTATTGTAATGGGTTGCTATTGGGTGTTAATAAATCTGTGACCAAAAGACTTCAATGGGCACAGAACTCGGCTGCCTGTGCGCTCTTCGCACTACCTAAGTATTGTCATGCTTCAGACCTTCTTCACCGGCTTCATCGGCTACCTATAGAGAAGAGAGTCTACTTCAAAGCTCTATGCACTACTCACAAGATCCTCCATGACCTGGGACCCCAAATCTTGAGCGAGCTGTGCTCTATGTATGTTCCCGTTCGAGCACTGCGCGTTGTGGATTTGCACCTGGCTCGTGTATATCCAGTGTTCAGGACAAGAGCAGGGGGGCGTTCGTTTCGGGCACTGGCACCTGCCCTCTGGAATTCCATCCCTCCGGCTGTCCATAGCACGCAGGACCACTGGATCTTTAGGAAAATGATCAAGACGTGGCTATTCTCCAGTTACTAGCTCCCCTGTTCTCTCTGCTTCTGCTAGCTTTAGCGCTGGAACGTCTCGATGCGGGGGCAGCCATGCACTTTATAAATCCGGATAACATAACATAACATGGCAGATCTCCAAATCATGAAACACCATTGAAGACAACCCCACAACCTCAAAGAAAATACCCAATAAAACATGAAGCTTAAAAACAAGTTAGGGAAATCCTTGAACAACTTGAATATCAAGGTGTAATAGAAACTTGCACCTCACTATGAACATCCATTGTTTCCAGTAATGAAACTGGACCATTCATATCGCCTAGTATTAGATAATAGACACCTAAACACAGCTACTCACACATTTGCAGTACAAAATTCACACAGTGCTGCACTAATGAACAACAATGTGCGGAAGAAATACAAAACAACACTAGATATCTCAAATGGATTTTTTTGCCAGAATATAGTGCTTGGAAATAGCTATTTGACCACCTAGGCTCTCAAATGCAATTCTGTTGATTGACTCAGGGTTGTAAGAATAGCCCTGGGCTGTTTTCAGCCAGAGTGACAGCGCAACTACAATATTTTGATGACCAGGCATTGTCTTATGTTGATGACATTTATTTAATGGATGATGACCTTATGGAGCACTTGAGAAGAGTAGATCGCATAATATTGGGATTTGCTCACATGGCTTACAAATTCAATTTAAACAAATGCCCACCTCAATGTCCTTTTCATGGGATATGAGTTGTCAAGTGAAGGCAAAAGCTTTGCAATATACTTCCTGGAGAAATGTATGTTTCTTCAACCATTGAGAACATTGAAAAGTCTATAATCCATTTTGGGATTTAAACATTTTTGCAGAATTTAAATTTCAGATTACCCAGAGCGGGTTAAACCGTTTTACGGCTTAATATGTCCTGACTTTTCAAGCACACATTGGACAGAGGAGCAAACAAACATTTTACGTTCTGTACAAGCTGACATGATAGCTACCAAACATTTACACACATGTGTAAACACAACAAACCTGGTGATCCACGTCATCACAGGAACTGAATGTGATGGCACCCGCCTGCCGAAAGGCTTCCCACTCAAGTACAAAACATACCCTATGCTCACATTCCTGATGTGGTAGATAGAGTAATGCCAAACACAGATCGCAGACTGGAGTTTATGCTAGCTGCACACGAGGGTCTGGCTTCTGCATTCGTGGGGTGGCAGCTACAGTTTCATTACTACAGCAGCACTATTGGTGGCCCTGCCTCTACAAATAGACCAAGGACTTTGTCCTTAAATGTGAAATCTGAGGGGGCGGAGCTTGCCTGGCTCCAAGATGGTCGCTGCTTAGCGATTCTCTGCTAACCCGGCACATAATCCGTAGTAATCCTGCCACCCATTGCTGAAATATTCCCCTGCTCACCCTGCCAGCTGTTTGGCAAGCACTCTGAAACATGATTGCTTTGAGGAGATAGTAACGGCAGTACCTGGAGGGTGAAACAGGAGCTGCGCCTTGTGACTGGGCGGTAGCGTCCCTCCCTCCACGTTGGCCGCTGGGCTGCTTGGCACTGTGGAAAATCTACACGCCGCTCTCCAGGTGGTCCAAAGTTGCTGGACTGCGAGCGGTGTTCAGAGGTGCTGCCAGAGACTGCTCAGGGCCTGGCTGCCTAAGTGGTGGGGTTTCAGCAAAGCGGGCCGCGGTGTACGCCTCTTGACTGGCATTGCAAAGCAGGCCCAGTATCGTGACTCCCAACCAGTGCGGTCTTAGGATCTGAGAATCCTGCTGCAGGGAGGATTGCATTGCTGTAAGCCATCAGAGAGCACATCCCGAAGGAGACAGGGCATGTTGTCTACCTGATGAGGTGAGATGCAGGGGGCTGAAAATGGGAGGAGAGACTCGCATTGGACTGCAGCAGCCTCCATCGGCCCTGGAATTAAAAGGCCTTAAATAGGAATGTGTAGCCCTCTTTGCCGGAGAGAGCCCTTGTATAACTACTGCAGAGAACGTGGGCTGAGGGGGCACTACAGACCTCATTTCTTGATGCTTTCCCCAGTGCTGCTCTCATATGAGTTGGCCCTATGAGCAGCCCAGCCCTGGCTTCCCTTTATGCTCTGCAACTTAATGACCTGTAATTTGTAACTGCGGAATGAGCAACCCCTGGCTGCCAGATAGCAGTAGGCAGTGGCAGGACAACCTGATCAGTCTACTTGCTTAGCGAGCTTGTGGGCCTCAGGTGATCCGGGTGCCACTGATTCGTTGGCGTATCCTTCTGTCCAATACAATAGTCAACCTGTGAGTGATCATCATGGGCAAATCTGATAGATCGCAATCTAAGCTACAGTTTGAATCACGCAAGACCCCCAGACACAAGGAGTCTGACACTAACGCCTTGGAGTCCGGATCGGAGTACAATGACCCCTCTGTGTACTCGGACCTGAAACAGATCCTTGCGAGGATGCAGCAAAATTTAACAAAAATCGACAGCAAATTTGATGCCTCTCCTTCAGGATGGACAGAATGACAGAGCGACTGGATAACCCCACCAAGAGGCTGAGGTGGAAAAAAGGGTTTCCAACGCCAAAGACATAATAAGAGCGTAGTCGACGGTGCATACTCAGATGGATAAAATGCTTTATACACAACAGGTGAAGACTGAGGACCTTAAAGCCCACTCAAGGTGGAATAATGTATGAATCATAGGAGTAGCAGAGTCCACCAACATCAAGAATATGGAAATGTATGTAGAACAACTCCTAATAACACTATTGGGCAGGGAGACTTTCTCAGAAATGTTTATGGTAGAGCGCGCTCACCGCTCCCTGCTACCTAGACTGATTCCAGGTGCCAATCCTCGCCCGAAAACAGTACGGATCCTGAACTATAGAGATCATGATGCTGCTCTCAGAAAAGCGAGAGCAGTGAAGAAATTGTCTTATGAGGGCATGGAGCTGTCCCTGTTTCCTGACTTTACGCAGCAAGTCTAGGATGCATGCCGCCAATTTATTCCAGTTACGAGAAAACTCTGTGAACTAAATATAGAATACAGTATGATGTACCCAGCCAAACTGAGGATTTTCTCAAAAGGATGACCACCCTTTTTTACCGACCTGAAGCAAGTTCTTCAGTTCCTGAAACATAGGTCAGGCTCTGGTTATCGAAGGGGATCCCCTAAAGCCCCCTCCGGCATAGATGACAAAATATTGGATTCAGAGGAACAATAAGTGTTCGATTGGTGTAGCTATTGGGCTGGAGTACTTTCACCCGACCACATGCTGTGGGGTTCCTGTACACTCTCTGCTTCAGCTGGTGTAAGGTGGCCGCATGCACTGGCACTTCTGCATGCAGTTTGGACTACGTCTGCACACCTGCTTCTGTGTGTGGTCAACGACAGCTTGACATTGACTTTTACTTTGAGCTCTTGGTAATACTGTTCCGACTATGTGGTTAGCAGTGCTCTTGCTGTCCGATGTCCCCGTGAAGGGGAGCACATGGGGGCTCACCCCTTGGTGGGGTGTGGTGGATCACCTCACTCCCAATGTTTGCATTTATCATATTAATATGGGTCTGACAGGGCTGGGGGTGCTATAAATTGTTTCTTAATGCTGAGATGGGTGTATTATTTATGGTTGTATTGCCTTAGATGAGCCAGGATGCTCACAGAGATGATTGACCGGCAACATCCGACCCTATGTGTGCTCCCCACCTTTTTGAATCTTGTTTTTTGTTCTTCCCCAATGGGGTTTGGTTGGGAGGGTTAGGGGTGGGAATTAATATTGCTATGCCATGTTTGGGTTTGCATGGCATGGGGTGGTATGGGTGATGTGGGATGCGCTGATAGTAGTCAGCATGCCTGCTCAAGGATCAGAATGCTCACATGGAATGTAAGGGGCCTAAATGACCACAAGATGCTTTGTAAAGTTGTGGCATATCTAAAGAGGCATAAAGTAGATGTCGAATAGTCCAGGAGACACACATAGCACCAAATAGTAGTATCCTGACGCAACGCAGATTCCAGGGATGTCATTGCTCGGCGGGCTTTACCTCGCATGCTCTTGGTGTCCTTATTTGGGCTAACAGCAAATCTGGCTTTGCATTATGGGAGGTCTATGCTGACACCAGATGCAGATTTTCAATTGGACAATATCAGGGGGTTGGGCTGGCACTGTTGCTGGTTGGTGTGTATGGACCCAATTATGATGATCCGAATTTGTACCACACACTGAGAGCACGCATGGGGGGGCAACTTTAATTGCATCTTGGACCTGGAACGAGATCGCTTGGAGGGCCCTCCCCGCCGATCCTCTGCAGCAGCCAGGGCTATCTCAGACATGACAGACCACTTGGGCCTACTGCCTATTTTGAGGCATCGTTCTCCTACTGGTGCGGGGTACACGCATTATTCTGCAGCCCACGACGCTCACACCCACATAGACATTTGGTTGATATCTAGAAGTCTAGCCTCCTGTGTAACTAAATGTGATCCCTACCTGAGGACCTATTTCTGACCATTCTCCGGTCCAGCAAGAGAGACACGTTTATTTGGTGCTTCCTACTGTATTCCTTGGTAGACTCAATCTTTAAAGTAGACATAGCCGGGGGTGTGTCCAAGATGGCGCCCGGACAGCAACTAAAATACGGAGCTCCGCCGTGCCGGATCTCTAAAATAGAGGTTCCCAGGGGAGTGGGGGCCCCAGTCTCACAGCACTGGAGGCAGAAGATTTGCTGGTCCCACCGGTGTTGCCTTGGGTCGGGTGCGGCGCCTACTGTGGCTGATCCGAGCGTCTGGAGCCAGAGGGTGCGAGATCGTAAGACCCCACAAATTGGCGCTGCGGTGAGTGCGGTAGACCCGCGCACCGCCGGAGGGCTCCGTACTGGATCGAACGCCCAGAATGAGTGTCACGACGCCGTGACTGACTGCAGTGCTGCCGGGGGGGCCCAGTGGGAAATTGTTGGTGCCTGCGGGGACCGGGCTGAGCGCACCGGACCTGAACCACCCGGTCTCCGGGGACAGTGAGGTAGCTGACGCAGCGTCGGAGTGCCGTCGGAGCTCAAAGAGGCGGTCTCAGAGGGTGGCTCCTCCATCCGGCAAGAGAGGGGAAGAAGCGACCGCACGGGGCCACCCACTAAGCAGAGCAAGCGGCACCAAACACCGGTCAGGGAGGTGAGAATGGCGGCAAGGCAGAGGCAGTGGCTTTACGCAGCAGCAAGTGGAGGCATAGACGGGGGCTTCAAGCAGTAGTGTTGAAGCATCTCCCCCCCTCTTCAACCACGCGGTGCCCCCTCCCCCGCATGGACAGTGTTGTGCAGGGCGCTAGGGGTGTGCACCGCCCTTCACCCCTGACACGGGCCAACATTTGGAGAAGAGGCACGATAGGGGAGGCTCCCAGCCCCAAACGGTAACGAAGCAAAGATGATCCCCAGTCATAACCCGGGCTGCCCATCCACAGCAGAGGCATCTTCCATTGTCTGCCTCGGCGGAGCATAGTTCAAAGCAGGGTTCGTTGGCTCACGGCAGAGGGGCCATTGTGTTGGCGGGGTCCTGGTGCTCCTGTAATAGGCTGGAGGGCCGCTGGCCGTTCAGGGCCTACCGGAAGCCAGGAACAGAGGAATCTGCTCATGCTGAGGGCAGCGGAGGCACTCCGAGTACCAACGCCATCACAGCCGTGGGGAGAGGTCATCCAACCACTGTAAAAGCGCAAGGTCCACTGCGCTCGGCCTGCAGGGCCTTGCATCCAGCCACAATCCCGGAGCGCACGAGGCCTGGACGGGGACGGACAAGATTCTACAATGACCAGCGCCAGGGCCAAGAAGGAAACAGCCTCCATCAAGGATCTCCTGGCCAGGGGCACACCCAAGAAAGCAGGAACATCCCCACCCTCCCCAAGCACGACAGTAGCATGCGCCCCAACATCACACGACAAGAATGAGGAAGCCCCCATTACACGCGGCTTCATGGAGGCACTCTTTGGCACCCTGAGGGATGACATTGCGGGCCTCTGTACGGAGGTCACTGCAGAGGTCAAAGAACTGTGCCACGATATGGGGGTACTGGAGCAGAGAGTGGACACTGTTGAGTGAGCTGGGGACTCTAGGGAAGAAGAGCTGGAAGCGCTCTGCCGCGAGCTCCTGGAGCTTAGAGACCGCAGCGCAGATCTTAAATTCCATGTTGAAGATTTTGAAAACAGATCCCGCAGATCAAATATTCGCATAAGGGGAGTGCCATTGCAGGCGGATGCGGGGCACCTGGAAGACTACGTATTGTGTCTCTTTCGCCAGATAGTGCTGGATCTGGAGGGGAAGGAACTCTTGCTGGATCATACTGACAGGGCAGGACGTCCCTCGGCATCTCCAGGAACCCCCCAGGACATTTTAATGTGCCTTCACAACTATAAACAACAGGAGATGATGATGGCAGCGGTGCAGGATCAGGCCCATGTCCTTTTCGAAGGCAACAAGGTCAGACTCTATCAAGACTTGTCGAATATCACACTTCAGAGACGATGAGAAATTAAACCAGTGACCGAATTCCTGAGGGACAAAGGAGTGCAATATAAATGGGGCCACCCTTTCCACCTGATTTTTGTGTGGCAGGGCGAGACAAGAGCGGTACGCACACCCTTGGAAGCAGCGGATATTCTGAGTAGAGATTGACAGGGAAGTCTCGTCCATGCGTCCGACGGCTCAGCTGCCCCCCCGAACCCCGAAACGAGGAAGACACACAAAGAACCGCACACAACACCAGCCAAGCAATATAAATGGGGCCACCCTTTCCACCTGATTTTTGTGTGGCAGGGCGAGACAAGAGCGGTACGCACACCCTTGGAAGCAGCGGATATTCTGAGTAGAGATTGACAGGGAAGCCTCGTCCGTGCGTCCGATGGCTCAGCTGCCCCCCCGAACCCCGAAACGAGGAAGACACACAAAGAACCGCACACAACACCAGCCAAGCAGGCTGATGAAAATCGAGAGCATCAAGGAGCGCTTGGCCCTCCTGCAGCAAATAGCCGAGCGGCAGCGATCCCCGGATGGGGAAACAGATTGAAGGCGCTGTGATTTGTCCTCAAATTTGTCGACAAGGGGCTAGCTGAACCCCCACGGAACTCACACAGATTCTTATTACGGCAACCGGTAGCGGCAGGAGCAGACGACTCCCTTACCATTCTTAGAACGCTGCTACGGACTGCGACGGACATGGACCCTCCATACAAAACTGCAAGTCGTGCACCCGTTGGTGCAGTTGTTCTTCTATTTGTTAATGTTGAAATGTTTTTTACATGCTCATATGCACAGCATACTACTGCCATGCCACTCCTCACATTTGGGTACAAGCGGGTGGATACGGGCGGGGGGGTGGGCATGAATAGCGGTGCCACAATCTCACGGACATGATACGCATAGTTAGCCTTAATGTCAGAGGTCTCAATTCACCGACTAAGAGGATAGCACTACTACGTCAGCTGAGGGCGTTTCAGTGTGACCTGTGCCTGTTACAGGAAACTCATCTTCTGAAAAAAGATTGGCCTAGAATGCGCTCTAGATGGTTCGACCGTCAATTCTGGTCCTCCGGTCCAGGGAAAAGGGCGGGAGTAGAAATCCTAGTAGTTACACACTTTCGAGGGAAGGTTGTCTCGGTTCAAGCTGACATCCCGGGACGGTTATTGTCTTTGCGGGTATCTTACGCCCAGCAGCCATTCACGATAGCTTCCATATATGCACCTAATGACCAACAAGAACAATTCATAATCCAGGCTCTGGGTAAAGTGCTAGCTTCTCCACACACACACTTAGTAATTTGGGGCGACTTTAACTTAGTAATGGATGTTGCGTTAGATAGAACTCCCCCACGCCCAGGGAACACCGGGATGTTCACTCCACAGGGCACACGATGGCTAACAGAGGCCGGTTTGACCGACATTTGGCAGAAATTGCACCCGACATCACACTCCTACTCTTTCTTCTCTGCAGCTCACCAATCTTATGCCAGGCTTGACTTCTTCCTCATCTCGGCCTCACTGACCCCTAGAGTTACTCAGGCCACCATTGATGTGGCGTCCTTGTCAGACCATGCTCCCATCCAGATGGACCTACACCTACCAACATCCCGTCGGAATGGTGGTAGGTGGCGCCTCAACCCTAAAATACTATCCTATGACGCCACCAATACAGAAGTGGGGGAGGCCATCGGGGATTATCTTGACATTAATGACACGCCCCAGACATCAATAGCAACACTCTGGGAGGTCCTTAAGGCCGTTATCAGAGGTAAATATGTAGCGGTCACAGCCCGACTTAATAAAGAGCGTGCACTGAAGCATACCCAATTAGAAGACACGGTTAAAGAGCTGGAGGAGGCCCATCGGCGTACAGGCTCCCACAAAGCCCGGCGACAAATGACCATATCGCGTAAGCAGCTTAGGGCATTGGATATGGATGCTGCAGAATATGCACTATTAAGAACGCGTCAGAAAAACAATGCAGGGGGCAACAAAGCAGGGAAACTGCTGGCACACAGTCTGCGTGCACTGGTAAACGCCAGGCGCGTGCAAAGCCTCAAGGACGGCAACGATGAACTCATCACAGGAGATGAGGACATAGAAGGGGAGTTTGGGCATTTTTATGTGGACCTCTATAGGGCCTAGGGGAAATCTTTGGAGGACTGCACCCCTTATGTTACGCAGGCCCCCATAACGAAGTTGCAAGCCACTAGTGTCCCCCTTCTGGATAAGGACATATCGGAGCGGGAGGTGCAGGAGGCGATCGGGAGACTCCAACCCGATAAGGCGCCAGGACAAGATGGGTTTATACCAGCTTTCTACAAACAGTTTGCCTCCTTATTGTCCCCTATACTAACCCGATTGTACAACCCTTTTAGTGAAACTGGGGAACTAACCGAAACTATGCGCATGGCAACGATAACAGTACTGCCCAAACCAGGTAAAGATCCCCAACGCTGCGCCTCCTACTGTCCTATTTCCTTACTAAATGTGGACGCCAAGTTTTTACGGGGATACTGGCGGCTAGGCTGGGGGTACACATGCCGGGGCTGATTGAGCCTGATCAGTCTGGCTTCATACCAGGTCGTACTTGTAGGGACAACTCTAAAAGGCTTTTCCATTTACTTGACAAGACGCAGCGCTCTCAAAAACCGATCTTATTTCTCTCAATAGATGCGGAGAAGGCCTTTGACCACGTTCATTGGCCATTTCTGCAAAGGTGCTGGGGGCAGTGGATATGGGACCCAGATTCCAGCGCTGGGTTTGGGCGGGGTATGCGGGGCCTAAGGCGTTAGTCAGGGTGAACAATACGCAGTCCCCGACCTTCACTATCTCCAGAGGGACTCGCCAGGGATGCCCCCTCTCACCGCTACTATTTGCCCTCTGCATGGAGCCACTAGCGGAACGCATCAGTCATCACCCACAAATAGAGGGAGTCTGGATGGGAGGCCAATCAAACAAAATAGCCTTATATGCTGATGATGTGCTGCTGACCGTTACAAACCCGTGCCACTCACTGCCCCCCCTCCTAGAAGAGCTCGCAGCATTCGGAGAGGTCTCAGGTTTCAAGGTGAACACATCTAAGACCCAGGCACTCAGCATCACAATCCCACAGGAGGTGCAAAAAAACAAAAAAAGCGGAGTTCCCCTTCCACTGGGCGCAGCAGGGCATCCCATATCTGGGTATTCAGATTTTTCTGACCCTAGAGGACACGGTGACCCGCAACTATTCAGATATCCTCAAGATGGTGCAGTCACTTATTCAATCTTGGCATGGGGGTCCCATTTCCTGGGTGGGCCGCATAGCGGCAGTCAAAATGACATTGTTGCCCAAAATCCTGTACCTTATGCAAGTAATGCTGCTGGCGCCACCCGCCACTGTTCTAAAAAAATTGCAGATGGCACTCGAATCCTTCATATGGGCTGGTAAGTGGACCCGAATGGCCAGAGAGCGGGCTTATCTGCCAATGGCCAAAGGGGGCTTGGGTATTCCCAACCTGATGAAATACTACCAGGCGGTGCAACTGCGCTACATGGTTGAATGGCAGCACCCAATGACTGAGAAACATTGGTGTTTTCTAGATCAGGCAGTGGCGGGTGTTCACATATGGAAGATCCCTTGGCTCCCACGCAAACACCGTCCACCCGGGGTCTACATTTTGCCGGTAGCTAGAGCCACAATGGAGGTTTGGGATAGGGTGTTCTCCGCCAAGCAGTTCTCCACGCAGATTTCCCCACTCACACCAATTATAGGGAACCCGGATTTCCCACCAGCCACACAAGAGAAGACATTAATTCGCTGGCAAGAGGCCAATTGCAAGCGAATTGGGGATCTATTTGATGTGACAGGCCTGCTAGAGTTTAAAGCTGTGCAACAGGACTGTCTTGTAGCTCCTATAGTAGCCCTGCAGGACCTGCGTGTTTGGATAACATATACTGCGGGCTTGGTGGCAGACTGACTCCGTGCACCCCCACCGTATATGTTATCCTGGTTTGCATTAGCTAGCTCGCAGCGCCACTAGTGTCTCCTCTTATCGGGGAGAGATTAGTTTCTGGCAACCTTAGAACATGATAACCCTGATTCCCTCAGAATTGTGGAAACAATGTACTACCTTTCGCTCAGTCACTCGTGCTCACTTGTTCGGTTTGTCTCAGAGAGTTACACAGAATAAACAGTAGGGCGTTTCAATAAGTATTTATTGAACAGTTGTTATTCTAGTGTAAAATATATGTGCTGCGGTAACCAGCAGACAATAGCAGAGATATATGATCAGCAGTACGATAAAAGCAAAGGGATAGAACAGTTCTACCATATTGTGATAATCATGAGTACATACATGAATATAAAAGCATTATGCAAGTGCGCGTACTCCTACGATGCCTACCTAGATGTACCTGAGTGTACCTAGCATATGTGTGTAGGTCTTAGAAGCTAAGAGCCAAGAATCCTCGTAGGATTTAGTCGAACCCCCATACCTGAATAGAGAGAGTGTGGGACCCCGTCCTGATCTAGAGTTGGACACCCCGTCCGGGTTGTATCAGACCACTGTCAGCTTGAGCGACTGCATGCAGGAGCCTCAGCGTCTCTGGTCAGTGTGTCAGCATGGAAGTCTCAGTTCCCTCTGGTTTACCGGGGCAAGATGTGGTGTATTTATACCCTAAAGAGTCTCGGTCTTCAGTATGGTTTGTATTGGACATGAGGAAGACGTCAGGGGTGAACTTTGTACATACATTATGCCGGTGGTGTATTCTTAGAAAGCCATGCATAATTAATGAGTACAGTGTGGGCCTGTGTTTGGAAGAACCCTGCTGCATTCAAAACCACAGGACAGATAATGTTCAGCCCTCAGAGCTCGTTGTGTATTAGCTGGGACCAATGTAGATGAAAGATCATGCCTATATAAGGAATCATACTATAATAGGACATGTACAGTTGTGACCATAATTGGGCATATGCGGCCATGACCATAATAGGGCAAGTACGAATATGACCATATTAGGGTAAATATGAATACGTTCATTTTAGGGCATGTACGAACGGGTCTACATTAGGGCATCTATGCGGGATATAACAGGACTTTGGGCTCCCAGACTCCGAATACTGGAATTACTTGGCGATTAGGCACTGGGGGACACGCCCCGACATTAGGCCGCATGCTAGCAGGCAAATGAAGCCATTCGAACGTTGGCTTCTCTCTAGAAAGGACGTCTCCCGCATCCTATCTGATATATACTCCTTCTTAAATACACAGAGTACCCCTTTGCAAACCCCGGCCAGGAGACGCTGGGAACTCGAATGCGTGCGGCGTTTCACGGATAAAGAATGGACAGACATCTTACACCGTGCCCGAACATCCGCCACTAGTGCCTCCGACTTGTAGACATTGTTAAAGCTGTTACACTACTGGTATCACATACCTGCACGTCTGTCCCGGTGGCAATTGGGACGAGAGGATACATGTTGGAGGCATTGTGAGCAGTCGGGCACACTTATTTACCTGTTGTGGCATTGCCCTAAGTTGCATAGGTACTGGGAGGAGGTGCTTGCAGACATTGACCAGATGTTTGACACCAAAAAAACACGCTTCCCTAGCTACGTCCTTTTCGGACTGCCCAACACACTAACCTACCCACTACACTCCAAGGGAAAGCCATTATCCTGGCGTTATGTGCGGCAAAACAAGTTTTATTGTCAAAATGGGGTACTGACGTTGTCCCGACACACACTGACTCGCTCCACAAGCTTTGGGATTTGTTGGGGATGGAAAAATTAACGGCTGTGGTCAATCACACTTTGCCCAAATTTGAAAAACAATGGCGATCATGTATAAAAGACCTCTCAGGAGTATACCAGGAGCTCACGTGCCCAATGTATTTGCGTATACTACAGATAACACCCACCACCACCACCACCACTTCAGACCTTGTACAAGAACAGAGTGATGGCTTCTATGGATTGACATGTGCATGTAATGGTTACTTTATTTAATTGTTTTGCCTCCCATTTCCCCCCCCCCTTCCTTCCTCTGATCTTAGCTACTACGCCGGCCAATGGATGTAGGCGAAGGATGTTGTATGGTTTTTTCTTTTCTCCTTTAAAAAAAATAATAAAAAATCGTCAAAATCCTAAATGAGAAATAGCCCAAGCTATAGATCAATCAATCAATCAATCACAGGTTTGTTAAGTGCAACTACTCACCCGTAAGGGTCTCAAGGTGCTGGGGAGGAGGGGAGGTGCAGGTTCCAGTCCATCAAGGAGGGGGTCTGTCGAAGAGCCAGGTTTTGAGGTTTCTCATGAAGATGGGGAGTGATGTTGTCTGCCTGAGGTGGAGCGGAAGGGCGTTCCATGCTCTGGCCGCGAGGAAGGAGAAGGAGCAGCCTCCTGATCTGGTCTTTTTGGCGCGGGGAACCACGGCGTAGGAGAGCTGGGCTGATCGTAGGGTTCTTTGGGGTGCGTGGAAGTTGATTCGGCTGTTGAGGTATGCTGGTCCGGTGTTGTGGAGGGCTTTGTGTGCGTGGGTGAGGACCTTGAAGGTGATTCTCGCCTCGATGGGGAGCCAGTGAAGTGTGCGCAGGTGTTGGGAGATGTGGCAGTGTCGTGGTAGGTTGAGGACCAGTCTTGCGGCAGCGTTCTGGATGTTTTGTAGCTTGCGGGTGAGGTTTTTGTTTATTCTGGCGTAGAGTGCATTGCCGTAGTCGAGTCTGCTGGTGACGAGGGCGTGGGTGACGGTTTTTCTGTGCTCAAGGGGGATCCATTTGAAGGTCTTACATAGGAGGCAGAGGATGTGGAAGCAGGAGGATGTGACGGAGTTGATCTGGCAGTCCATTTTGAGCTCGGAGTCTAGCATGATTTCAAGGTTGCGTGCATGGTCCGTGGGGGTGGGTGGGCTACCGAGGGCGGGGGGCCACCAGGTGTCATTCCAGGTGTCAGGGTGTCGGCCCATGATGAGTACTTCTGTTTTGTCGGTGTTGAGTTGTAGGCAGCTGCTTTTCATCCATTTGGCGACAGCTTCCATGCCTTCTTGGAAGTTGTGTTTGGCTGCTTTGGCTTCGTTGGATATGGAGAGGATGAGTTGGGTGTCGTCTGCGTATGAAACAATGTTGAGTCTGTAGGTTCTGACGATGGAGGCGAGAGGAGCCATGTAGATGTTGAAGAGCGTTGGGCTGAGGGAGGACCCCTGGGGGACTCGGCAGGTGTAGGGTCCGAGAGGAAAGGGGGGAGTCTGACCCACTGCGTTCTGCTGGAGAGGAAAGAGTAGATCCAGTTGAGGGCCTTGTCCCGGATACCTGCGTCGTGGAGTCTGCGTATTAGGGTGCGGTGGGATACTGTGTCGAAGGCCGCTAAGAGGTCGAGGAGGATGAGGTCTACTGTTTCTCCTTTGTCCAGTAGGGAGCGGATGTCGTCTGTTGCGGCGAGGAGGGCGGTTTCTGTGCTGTGGTTTTTTCTGAAGCCGGATTGTGACGGGTCGAGGATGTTGTGCTCTTCGATGAAGCTGGTGAGTTGGCTGTTGATGGCTTTCTCGATGACTTTCACTGGGAACCGGAGCAGGGAGATGGGTCTGTAGTTTTTGAGGTCGGTGGGGCCGCTGAGGGCTTCTTCAGGAGGGGGTTGATCTCATCGTGTTTCCAGTCGTCTGGGAAGGAGGCGTTCGCCAGGGAGCGGTTGATGGTATTGCGAAGCATGGGTGCGATGGTGTCGGTGGCTCTGTTGAAGATGTGGTGGTGGGCAGGGGTCCGTGGGGGCCCCGGAGTGGATTGACTTCATCGTCTTCAGTGTGTCTTCGGTGGTGAGGGCTGTCCAGCTGTCAATCATTGGCTTCAGGGTCTCGGGGTGGCTGGTGGGGGTTCCGTGTGTTGGTTGTCTTTGTCGAAGTTGTCGTAGATGTTCTTGATTTTGCGGTGGAAGAAGGTGCTGAGTTTGTTGCAGAGGTCTTGTGAGGGGGGAATGTCAGTCGACTCGCTGGTGGGTTGGGCGAACTCCTTGATGATGTTGAAGAGTTCTTTGCTGTTGTGTGCGTGTGTGGAGATTCAGTTTTCCTCGTGTTTCTGATGAGCTGGTGGTGGCGGCTTTGAAGTTGTTGTGGGCTTCTGTGGATTTGGAGTTCCTCCAGGTCTTTTCGAGGCGGCGGCAGGTGCGCCTGGCCTCTCGGAGTTCGGGGGTAAACCTTCTGGCCTTCTTGGCGTGTGCGTTGTTGTTCTTCTTGAGGGGGGCTATGGTGTTGACGCTGTTGGTGATCCATCTGTGTAGAGTTCGGGTGGCGGTGTTGGGGGCGTCGTCTTCCGCGGTGGTCGGGGTGGAGTTGCTGAGTGAGGAGGTGAGTTGGTCGTCAGTGATTTTGGTCCAGTTTCTTCTTGGGAGCAGGTGCTGGTGTCTGTGGATGGTGGGTGTTCTGAAGGTGAAGTGGATGCATCGATGGTCTGTCCACTGGAGTTCGGTGGTGTGGCTGAAAGTGATGGAGTTTCCTGTTGTGAAGAGGGGGTCGAGGGTGTGTCCCACTCAGTGCGTGGGTTCAGTCACGATCTGGCGAAGTCCAATGTTGTGGAGGTTGTCCAGGAGGGATGTGGTGTTGGGGTCTAGTTGGTTGTCGAGGTGGAAGTTGAGGTCTCCCAGCAGGGTGTAGTTGGTGGATGCGATGGAATGCGGGGAGATGATGTCCGTGATGGAGTTGGCGAATGGTCCGCGGGGTCCTGGGGGTCGGTAGATGAGGGTTCCCCGGAGGGTGGTGGTAGGGCTGGCCAGTATCTTGAAGTGCAGGTGTTCCATCAGGTCTGTGGGCTCGTCAGGGAGTGTGCTCAGGCGGAGGGTGGATTTGTGGACGATGGCGATTCCTCCTCCCGGGCAGGTGGGGCGGTTCTTCCTGGAGATCTTGTATCCTTGGGGAATGGCGATGGCGATGTCCGGTCCCGAGGTGGTGTTGGTCCAGGTTTCTGTGAAGAATGCTACGTCTGGGGTGGTGCTGTCGAGGAGGTCCCAGATTTCGGTGGCGTGTTTGTGGAGTAATCTGACGTTGAGGAGGATGCATTGTAGGGTCTTCGGTTCGGGTGTTTTCTTGTGGGCGGTTTGTGCTGGGTCTGTGTTCCCGGCGGTGCTGTAGGTGTGCCAGCAGCGGTGACAGCTGAAGGGTCTGTGGGTGTCGGCTGGTGATGCTAGCTTGCAGTTGTTGTTGCGGCCTGGGTTCAGTGCGTGGAGTGCTGCTGGGTCGTAGCATTGGCGGTGCGGAGGTCCAGGGTTCCTGGCGCTGGTCGCGGTCGGGTCGCGGACGGGCGCAGACGGGCTTGCCTTTGGCGTGCTTTCGGTGTGCCAGCAGCGTGGCCGCACAGCAGCCGCCATTAAGTAGGGGTCGGGGAGGGCTGGACAGCTGGGAGGCGGGGAGGGGATCTGGATTGGGCTGGTCGTGCTGGGGTGGAGGGGCCACGGGGGCAGCAGCGGCGGGGAAAACGGGCGGAAAAAGGGAAAAGAGAGGAATAAAAGTGGAATAAGGCAGAAAAGTGCAAGAAAAGTGGAGGAGAGAGATAGAAGGAGAGTGAAAGGGGGAGATTGAAATGAGGGTAAAAACGAGTGAAACGGAGAGGAAAAGCGGAGCTAGAGAAAGGAGACAGAGGTCCACTGGACCACCAGGGATGAGGCGCAGGTAAAACCTGCGGGTGGAGGAGGGCCTCGAACACCAACACTCGAGAGTGCAGGGGCTCGGGGGAGGCCTCACTTAATGATGGAGCTGCGAGGGTGGGAGAGCAATTTCACTGACAATGAGTCAGTGGTCTTGCTCGCCTGTCCCCGCAGCGGCCGCCATTAAGTAGGGGTCAGGGAGGGCTGGACAGCTGGGACCCGGGAGCGGGGAGGGGAACTGGATTGGGCCGGTTGTGCTGGTCGAGCTGGGGGGGCGGGGCTGCGGGGGCAGCAGCGGCGGGGAAAACAGGTGGAAAAAGGGAAAAGAGAGGAATAAAAGTGGAATAAGGCAGAAAAGTGCAAGAAAAGTGAAGGAGAGAGATAGAAGGAGAGTGAAAGGGGGAGATTGAAATGAGGGTAAAAACAAGTGAAACGGAGAGGAAAAGCAGAGCAAGAGAAAGAAGACAGAGGTCCACTGGACCACCAGGGATGAGGTGCAGGTAAAACCTGCCAGTGGAGGAGGGCCTCGAACACCAACACTCGAGAGTGCAGGGGCTCGGGGGAGCCCTCACTTAATGGTGGAGCTGCGAGGGTGGGAGAGCAATTTCACTGACAATAAGTCAGATGAGTTTTTTGTAAACAATATAGGAAGTGTGGATAGTTTGTCACAGTTTGGGAGACCTTCAAGGTGTATATAAGGGGTGTTATGATCTCAAAACATGCTGGGGTGCTCAGATCATTACAAAGCAGATTGTTCATATTGGAAAGAGATATTGCTAAAATGGAGCTCGAAGATTAACACTCGGGTAAACCCCAATTATTAAAAGACAATAAGATGAAACTAGATGAATACCACGAGACTGCGGAAAGTGAGGTCTAACACCTTGGCAAATATGCCACAGCTAGAGTATGTGGGGAAGGGGAACGTCCGGGTGCTACCCTAGCAGCCTTAATGTGCCCTAGAAGGGAAGCAGGGGCGATCATGGAAATACAGGATGAACACGGCCAGCCATTGCATGATACAGACCACATAGCTGAGAAGTTGCGTAGATGTTACGCTGAGTTATATAGCTCAAACATTGCTTCAGATGCCGAGGCTATTGCGGATTGCCTGGAGCATATACACATGACTTGGCTCACAACTGACCAAAGAGAACGGCTCATGGTGCACCTGGAACGCCTCAGAGATTCGATGTGCACTTAAAAGAATGCGTGTTGCCAGAGTGTCTGGTAGTGATGGCCTTATGGTAGCCTTTTATAAGGCATACCAGGACCTTCTAATACCTCATTTGATCACGCTCTATGAGGGGATGGTGGCAGCGGATGAGATGCCACTTTCAATGAGAGAAGCTTTGATTGTTACCCTTCTGAAGCCAGGCAAACTACCATAATTGCTCCTCTTATAGACCCTTATCATTGTTAAATGTGGACACTAAATTGTTTGCCAAAATCCTAGCAAATAGACTGGATATGTACCAGGCCTTAGTATTACATATAATCTAAGAACATTGTTTAGAGTTATACATCGCATCGATCCGGAGGTGAGGGCAGCAGTGGTTTTTCTAGATGCTGAGAAAGCCTTCGATTCTGTGGAGTGGGTGTTTCTAAAAGCAGCACTTCCTTGGATTGGAGTAGGCAAAATATTTCTGTGTTTGGTTACAGTGTTATATACAGCTCGATCTGCCAGGGTCCGTGTTGGTGATTCGATCACAGCCCCCTTCTCAGTCACAAGAGGTACTCGTCAGTGCTGGCCTCTGTCACCTTTATTGCATGCCCTGGTTGCCGAAACTTTGGCATGTGCCCTCAGGGAGTATCGTGGACTCAGGGGTCTGCGCTTCCCTGGCTACCGCCTCATTGTCTCGGCATATGCGAACGGCACACTACTGTATATTCGCAACCCAGAGAGGAATCTCTCTCCTGTAATCAGGGAGGTGGTTCAATTCAGGGGCCTTTCAGGACTCTGTGTGAACTGGGATAGGTCCATAATTTTCCCTCTGACTCCTGCTATGGTGCCATAATCCTTGGAGTTCCCGCTGCAATGGAGAACAGACTCGGTGAGATACTTGGGCATACAAATCCACACCGACCTGGCGATAGTAATGTTAGACAATCATGAGAACGTGCTACATAAAAAAGAGGAGGATATTGAATGGTGGAACAAATTGCCACTGTCAGTAATGGGGTGTGTCGTCCTGATGAAGATGGTAATTCTCCCCAGATTCCTGTATTTGTTCCAGAACATCCTACTGCTACTACCAAGGACCTTGTTTACAGCTCTACACTCCTTGCTGATCAAATTGGCTTGGGCAGGTAAACAGCCAATGGTTAAGTGGGAGGTACTTACTTTACCTGTGGATATGGGGGGCTGAACGCTCCAGACCTAGAACTATACTATAAAGCGGCACAGTACACACATGCGCTCTATAGCGAGAGATGCAGCAGACCCTTACACTTTGCCCCAGACACTGCTTCGTGGCCCAGTGAGACGTCATAGTATATTTGACTCACTGAACATCACCACACACATTTGGTGAAGTTTATTAACGATCCACCCTGCCTCCTTGTTATATTACCCACACGTGCCACTGGAATGGTGCTCCTATTTTCCGATCGAAAGGGAGCAGGGTGTGACAAAAGCCCTAAAATCATTGGGAATATCCAAAATGTGGGATTTTTTTACAGAGTGGTAATCAACTGGGAGTCTGTTGTGGACGAGGCGTAAGCCCCAACAGCACTTACTGGATTCCAATATCATAGAGCTCGACATGCATTGCAAAGCCTACTGGGGTATGATATGCAGGAACCCCCAGATATCCCGGCACTATCTTACTTAATACAGACAGATGCTCCGTGTGAATAGTGGCAACATTTTATGTGTCAGAGCAGGAAGCCAGGAGGCCTACTATGCTTAAGGCACACCTGGAACAGCAGAGGGACCTAGATAGGTTAATCAATGATAAATGCTGGCAGTATTGTTGCACTAAGACCAGGTGGATCTCTTTAAATGGCAGGCACCGACGGATACACTTTAAATATATAAATCTAGTATACTACACACCAGAGACACTTCATAGGTATGGCTTACGGAACACTGCAGAGTGTCAGCACTGTCATGTGTGAGGCTGGGATCTTGCACACTGCGTGGTATTATCCAGATGTACCAGAGCTCTGGGGAAAGATATTTCACAAATTGGGAACTATTACAGGTTGTCCACTGGACCCCGATCCATTGCTTGCTCTCTTGGGCTTTGATAAGGCGGTAGATAAGAGTGTCAGAAGACTCATTACCATGGGGTTGCTACTTGCTAAACACAGGGTGGGAAAGCGTTGGGCTAGAGGCCCAGCCCCAACACTAGAGGACTGGCATACTGACATGATATACTGCAATACGCAATCTAATGTATATAGTGAACTGCTCCCTCCCAAGAGTCGTCCAAGAGGCTACTGGGGTCCATATCAGCAGAACGTAGTGAGTAAGGAGACTGGCGAAACAGAGGGAGAGAGGGATGATGCCATGTAAGTTATCTTCCTTTTGAGGCAGGTCATATACACTAGAAAGCGGTCACTGCATACATTTGCTCCCTTTAGTGACCCTGGTTGACAGCTGAACATTTATATGTTTGCTTTACTGCTCTCTTCCCGCTCGGTTTCTTATGATTAAGAGGCATTCTATATTGGTCGTGCTATAACATGTCACTCCGATTCAGAGCTATGTATAAGATATCATGAAATAACCAGCCAGATCATGTGATTATTATAATTTTGTTACTAAATAAAATAATAATACAAAAAAGAAATGCGACATCTGCCAGCAGATGAAGGGCTCCACCGTAGTACATCCACTACAGACACCTCTACTGATTTTAAACAAACCATTGGCTTGTGTGTATTTGAATCACTGCTGTCCCTTACAATCAGACGGGGCCTACAAGTACACCTTGGTGGCAGTGGATTCCTGCTCTAGATTCCTGTGGGTATGGCTACAGTGGTCGGCTGAAGCCCGAACTGTTATAAAGGATCTGCGAGTCTTTATCGGGACATATGTAATTGACACATTACACTCCAGGGTCCAACGTCTAGCTCTCTGGCTCACAAAGAGGCCATGGGAAGTTTGGGTGTGACCATGCACTATTCCTCACCATATCATCCCAAGGGAAATTTGGTAGTGGAGAGGAAAAACTGTGAACTTAAAGCAATCTTTAACAGCAAGGGTCCTAGGCTTGGGTCGCAGTTGGGTCCATCACATATATGGGGTCTAGAATGCCTTAAATAACATGCCAAGAAAATCCCTGGGTGGACGGACTCCCTCTGAGATCCTGTTTGGGGTTAAGATATGGGTCCCAGACCTCGACAATCCCAGCACAGTGGTGGCAGACGCACCATTTGACATCAATGAACGTTTGGCTGTTTTACAGGAACTGAATGGTTTCTGGGAGAAACAAAGCAATGTCTAACTAAAACACACCGCTACTGGAGAAGTGAAGGTAGAACTGGCAAGACCTGGCTGGGTCCCGAACATTGGGGATCTGGTCAGGGAGAAAATTGTGGACAAAAAAGAGTTTGGGCCTTCTTGTAGAGCGCATGTGTCTGTCCTGACTATTGAAGGTACCTGAACTGTGTCCCTTCCGGTTTGCAAAGACAAGCAATTTGTCTCCATTGATCTGATCAAATCACACCATGTGGCCGCTTTTCAACAGTAAGCCATTCGGGCTCCTGGGTAGCTACCTGCCTCCTCTCGCTTCTGTTCAGGAAGTTCAGATGGAAGCCTTGATATCTCAAAATGCACCCTCTCTCGCACGAGAGACACCAACCAATAACAACAAAGCTTATCTCGTACCTTTTGCAACTACATCAACTGTACAGTCAACTAGTAAAGAAACAAAAATTTTGATTTTGAAACCTGACAAGAATAAAGTCTATATAAACATACCACAGATCGAGTCATCTCCCAATTCTACAAACCCTGCTGAGCTGCCACAATTAGATTGGACGGCCTCTGGCTATTTCACCAACTTTGATGACTTTTCATCTGATTCAACTGATCCACCCCCTCCACCACCACCACCTCTCACTTTCAGACTGAAAGTGCATGTTTTCTATCTTATGGGAAAAGGGCATATTTTGTTTCTCCTTGGCTACATCTTTGGGTTACAATTGGGTTCCTTTTCCTGTTCCTCTGGATTAGTTTGGTAACTGTCTTTTTCCTGCTTTTAAGCAGCCCTATCTGCCAGAATGCTCTGCAGTACAACTGGTGAACTTGGTACTCAAACCGCATGCATCATCATACCGTGAATGGAGAGACCTTTCCCTGGTGAACATTACAGCAGTTCCAGTTCCCCGGTGGATTATATGGGATAGGGTATCGTATGATGCATATGGCCCTACTGAACTGCGACAAATTCCACATTTGTTCAAAATGTCTTTAAATGATGTCATTACCCCATGTATTGTTTCTGATGATTGGAACAGTAATACAGTGCATGAATTGCTAGAAGATCTAGAGCATTTAACTGTGTTTTCATATGATGAAATATATGATGGTACATCTAATTATGATGACATGTTCTGTTAATCATTTCCTATACAAAGCCAGTGTTCAGCATGCTGTTTATAATTACGCTCAATGGGAACATTGCCATACGCCACCATGGAAACATTGCTCTTCACCACCATGGTGTAGTTCAAAAAAATTTGCACAGAAGTTTGCTTATTTTTCTGGTTATGACACATCCGACCCAGCCTCATAATATTACAGGCTTGCACCAACACCTGCAAAGAAAAATATGCTAACTGATACCAAGCTGATATATTCTGCATCTTTTCTTTCCCAGCTGTCTGTACAGGGTTTTGACGTCTGGAGGGACACTACAAATGTAAAATCAATTTAGGGGACAAGAGACTGGCAGATTCAGGGAACTGAGGCTTAGTTTAGAGCATGCCTCATACCACAACAAATGATTTTCCTGAACAAGACTGTGCAACAAACATCATGTCTTAGAATAGCTGAAATGAAAGACTTGAACACACCAAGGATTCCCACATTTGGATGTTTTGACAATTGCAAAGAGTTTACATACTATAGTGAAGACACCTTGGATGCCATGCTAAGTAATGGCAAGTACAATTTATCTTACCCCAATTGAAAGGGATGGTTGGTTTGACCACAGGACAATAATAGGTGTCAGGTGCGATTTCTAGGTAATACCAAGGGTTTCAAGACTAATAGACCTGCCATGCATTAAGTTCAAACTGAACATTCGAGGGGAGTGACAACTTACAGTGTTGGGAATTTGTGCTTTGATTGGCTAAAAACCTTAACACTGTCTCAGGTGAAGCAATACTGGCCCCTTTTGTCTGATCACCTGGATTTCAGGGACTTTTTATTAGGTCCCCGGAAGCCACGTCAAAAGCGCTTCTTGTATGCAATATACAATGAAATCTGGAATTTTTCTCCTCAGGATGCTGCTGAAAGGCTGCGTGAAATTGACAGGGTTAATTTAGAAAAGGCTTTGGCATTGGTACAGAACAGGATTACCACCTTATCCACTCGAATATACTCCTTGGGCAACAAAGTGTCATCTGCCATCAATATTATACACCGGAACATGTCCGCAGTACAACATGGGCAGTCACAGCTTAGGTTTATTATGCTACTGAGCTGGACTCTTCAAACATTGCGTTCCAGCCACGTGCCATGGTGACATATTAACACCACTTGTCTGTTTTCCGCATATCAACTAACGGAACAACATATCCTCATGGTGTGAAAGGATGCTAGGTACACCATGTTACACAATGAAAAACTAGAGAAATTACCTTTCACCATTGTGGAAACGGCATCAGTGGATTGGATAATCCATGGGTATATTACTTTGCCAATTTTGACATTCCACTTCCAATATTGTCTGCAATACCATCAAGAAGGCAGATATAAAGCATTAGGGAAAGGGAACGTGCACGAGTATTGGGAATTACCTTTCAAATATCAATGTAGGAATGGGGAGGCTGAAATTTTCTCAGCGGTTCCGACTGTGAGAACTCTTTGAGTGGGTCCCTGGTCTGCAAGGACATTTCGCAGCACAGGTGTTTAATGCGTCTGTGGTGAACCTATCCTGTTATTTGAAAGATTCCTCAGCGGCGGTGATCCAGCTGACTTTCACGTTGCTTTCTAACAGGAGCTATTTGATGCTTAACAGTCAAAGTTGTTGTGGGATGAAACCCAACATTGCCTATCTGGTGATGGTACATTCCCTAGTTACTTGTTGTACTCAAGTTCTGTTTCCACCTTCCCACACAGTTAAGGAGGCAACGCTGTGGCCTTCGATAAGCATTTGCAATGTACGCTTTGACGCACTGGGCAAACTGAAAGCCATGCTGTTTCAAAAAGATGTGGCCTTAACATCCACTAAAGAGATGTTTGATCTCCAGGTTGTGAGGTCCTCTTCAGAGATACAGATTGCATATGGTTGAGTCGTCAGACATACATGTAGTGGTGGCCCCCTTAAGGCCCATTTGTATAGTTGTCCCCAGCGTATTCCATTGCTGCCGAACGCATTTTTCAAGCAATTCTGGGATGCTTTCACTCCTAGTGAATTGGATCTTGGCTCTGCAGACCTTCTACAAGTTGTGGTCACTCCCTCAGCAGCTGCTGTGGAGGCTGTATGGGAATATATTTGCTCAATAAACCTGCTTCGAGGTATGCCTCTGGGCACATGGTCTGCGGTTGCTGAAACGAGAAATTTTTCGTCTACCACTCGGAACACATAAATAATTGGCTATTCCGTTTGGTGGGAAAACTTTTGACTTTGTCTGAATTTTACAACAACATGACTTTCAAATTTCCTTTGTTTTTTATAAGTTTTAAGAGAATTGCTTTCAGTGTGCTTTGAGTTTCAAAGTTACATGACTGCCTTTTTAAGATTAGTTTTAAAATGATTTTATATAATGGACCTTTTTATATGCCATGGCTTTTTATAGTGTTTTAGGCTTTTTAGATAGCTTCTGGGTCATCACTTTGTCTGAGGAGTGAGTGTTATGTGTCTGAGGTAATCCACATAGAACCGACGCCAACCTTCATCATAGAAACATTTTCTTATGTTGCTTTCCCCTTTACACAATAACCTTTTACACACATTTGCGTGCTTGACAATGTAGGATTAGTTTCTCTGAATCTGCTTCACTTACAGATTCTGCTTCGCCTAACATTATCACGATTCCTTGAACACCACGTACAAGGTCTCAACACACATTGTGAATTGTCACTCTATTTTTCATCCACGAGGTGACATGGCTTTCTATAGACCAAAACAATGCTGTCTTGCACAGGACTCGCAAGGATGCTTTTGTTTATAAATAAACAAGCATTTCCAGGTTTAGGCAGAGGAGTGCTTTGCTGATATTGACAAGGTCTCTACACGCTGGTGCTTTGGCCCAGCAGCTTGCTGATCTCTTCTTAAAAGGGTGTCCAGCTCGCGACCAAGATGGGGACTTACATTTTTTTCCATCAGGTAACCGGGCTTGGATCATCCAGTATGAGGAGTCTTGGCTGTACACACATGCACCCTCACCCTAGACACCTAGGTTAGGGACTGCATAGTAGGAGTATGACTAATTCTCTATATTGTATTTTGTGCCTGTATAAATACATTGCTGTACCACCATGGTGGAGCTTTTTATTCTGTTCACTGTTCTGGTGCTTCTAGTAACATTTATTTGCTTCTGTCTATTGATCATTGCAGCACATATATTTTATACAAGAATCCCGCTGGTTCAGTAAAATATTGAAAGCGCCCCTCTGTGTATTTCTTGTATGTTTCTCCAAGAGTACTAGTGCACAAGTGTCTGTGCAAAATGGTTCTAGATCTGTTACCACGCTTCCTGGGGGACCAGGGTTGTCATGTTCAATGGTTGCCAGAAACAATTTGCTACCCGATTAGGTTTAGGGGGGCTCATGGTGGCACTGTGAGCTAGCTGGTCTATAAGATAACATATCCTGAGGGGGTGCATAAAATCAGTCTGGCAACATCCCAATGTTTGTGCTGTCCAAAAACTCACAGTTCCTACCGTGAGGTGGAAACTACACAACTGGGTGTCTAGGGACCTGGTAGATGGTCAAAGGGATATATTAAATGGCTTAACACATGCAGGAGGGTCATAGCGGAAGCATCCATCACAGAAAGCTGCTCAGAGGTAGAGTCTCCACTTATACTGCTTTGATGATAGAGGGAATCAAAACAGTAAAAGTAGAGCAAAATCTGAAGTATTTTGGGTTCTATTGAAAACAAATATTTCCTTCAGTTATGTTTTATAAAGCCAAACTCTAAATCAAGCCCCTAATATTAATAAATCCTACTTTAACAAGACTTTTTGACAATGTGCTATCAAATTTGTATAATGAACTGCAACATCTTCCATTATTACACTATGCTTCATCCATCTCTTCTCATTTAACAATGTTTACTATGAATTTGAATCATTGTTAAATGATGGTGGTTCTATAATTTATAAGGTAGCCTACTTGGCAATGAAAGATAGCTGTAATAATGTTCTCATGCTATCTCATGCAACTTTCTAAAATCAACAAACCATTTATCCATTAGCAGTTTATGGTTACTTTCATGTAGGGTTTTGAATGTAAAAATCAGGACTGTAGGAAATACACACAAACTAAAATGCAGTACATTATTGCTTCTCTGAACTAGATGTAAGAAAATCATTGATTAATGAATATCTTTCACTGAGTAAACAACTGCATGCCTGGGCATAAATAGGACTAATTTACTCCCCATTTTTTCTGATTTTAATTTCAAGGCATTCAAAGGAAAGTCTGATTGAATCATTAAGCTTACGAGTTATCTCCTTGCAATGTTAGAGTTAAAATGTAGTAACATACATCGTAACGATCAAGAACTACTTAGATTTTTGTTCTCAATGACCACAGCCCTTATTACTTACAATATAATGGCCCAGTAAACTTTGACACGGTAGGAGCTATTTTTAACAAATGTCACCATGTCACTTTTCCTCTTTAAGTTCCATCACCTTTTCTGAGTGAACATGTTTGTATGAAGTTTAAATCTCTAGTTTGATATGTCTTTGGCAAAGGCGTTACCATAAATCACAAAAAAAGTCTCTTGTGGCATTGACACAAGTTCCACAATATTTCAGGACATTAATTTTAGTCTCCCGGGGGCATATTAGCAAGAACGGCGTTAAAATTATCGCCGCTTTAGCAGCAGGAAACTGCCGCTAAAGCGGGGATAATGGGCTTGATAATATGCCCTTGAGAATACCAATAGAAGCCCATGTTCTGCTATGATCCTGGGCTTCTATTGGAATTCTCAAGGGCATATTATCAAGCCCATTATCACCGCTTTAGCGGCAGTTTCCTGCTGCTAAAGCGGCGATAATTTTAACGCCGTTCTTGCTAATATGCCCCTCAGTCTCTGGCTTCAGCCAATTATTCCAGCAAGAGTTGTTAAGCATCCACTAGTGATATGTATATAATGCAACTGCAGATCCCGCGAAACATTCTTAGATATTGGACCATTGCAACTCCTAACTACGGGGCTTATTTACAAGCCCTGTGCGCCGCCGGAACGTCACTTTTTTTGACGTTCTGGTGCGCAGAGTGCAGAGCCATATCTATGAGGCCACTGTCTTGCTTCGCACTTCCAGATAATACAGAATACCACAGGGTGGCTCAAACACGACGAAGCAATAGATACAACACCACACCCCCTGGAGAGGGATTTTACTTTATAAAATGAAGCACATCAAAGACTGTTTTTCAGAATAAGGCTTGGGGTTTTATTTATGCAATGCTTTCTAACAGAAAGGCTTTCCCAGATGTCAAATGCAAAATGGAACAACAGACCTGCCATTGCAGCCTGTGTAAGATGGTGCATGCACCACTTACTTTAGATATAGGTTTACTATATCATTAGGTCACTACACTTAAAACCTATCAGTCACCCCTCTAGCAGGCCTTGACATTCCTGAAGGCAGGGTGCTGGGTTTTACGAGAGAGGGTGCCCCTGCATGAGCAGAGCACCCCTGCAGCCTTCAGAGACCATTCTCCCGGGGTGTCGGTGACGCAGCCAGACATATAGGTAGAGGTGCATTATATGCTCGCGTAAAATGCTATCTCGAAAATGGCTGCAACAAAACATGTCGGGTTTGGTATCAAACACCTTGGAATCATACCTCCACACCAGTAACTGGTGTGGAAGGTATGATTCCACCCTTCTGAAGTTAGCGTCGTGGGGTCCCTGGTCTTCCCGGTACCAGCCTTTTCGACCCGGGCAGCACAAAATGGTTGCTACCGACCAGAGACACATTTCTGCCCTCCTGCTACTGAGCCAAGCTCAAGCAGGGGAAGGCAGCACAATAGGCATCCTGTCACAGGGAGGTGTGACCACCTCCCAGACAGGATTTAGTGTATTGGGGCTGTGTGCGTGCACTTCCAAAGTGCCTAAAAGTCTGCACGAGGGGCACATTTGGTGTCCCTGTGCATAGTCCAGATCAAACCAGTCCTGGGGGCCGTGGGCTCCTGCTCTGGCGCGGAACTGGACAAAGGACATGGGAATAACCTCCCCACTGTCCTGACCCTCCCCTGGGAGGGTCCCCTGAATCTGTCCAACCCTCTCCCTTGGGTACAAAAGGGCTTACCTGGCTGTAGAACCCTAGATTCGACGTGGACAAGATTCTGATCAAGAAACCACTGACCTTCGACCGTCTGGACACTCTGGACTTTGCTGGACTTCGACTGGGCCCGACTTCGTCTCATTCTCTGTCCAAAGCATCGTCTGTGCCCATACACCATACAGGCTCCATGCAGAATCTGTGGAGCATCAATGACAACTGAAGTTATCTCCCTTGGGGTGAAGGAGTCACTCCCCTGCATTCGAAGGCACCATAATGCAACTGACTGGTCTGCTGATCCTGAGCTCCTGCGGACTCCAAAGTCTCCAGCAACACAGGAGGTGGGTTCCTATGTTCCTTGAGGTTGAGCTGCACTCTCACTAAGTCTGAGGCCAGTATCCCTCGTGGGGATTGCATAACTTGAACCCCTGTGCACTGCATACTTTTGCAAGTGCATATGCTTGTTGGCTTTCCCCAACTAAGTGCATTGGGCTATCGATAGCCCTAACCTCTGCGCACATTTTATACAAAGGACTTTGGCCTCCTTATACTATGTGCCCTGCAAGCTGTTACTTTGTGAAACTGCTAGAGGTCCCCTCGCGACTCCTGTGCCTTCGGCCTGTGGGTCCATTTGAGGGACAACACTGATTTTCTTGGGCTCCCCTGGTTGCTCCAGGCCCTCCCTGACTCCACTTGCTGTGGTGAGTCCCCTGTTCCTTGCTGGGTCAGATTGTTATATCCCGCATAGAGGCCCTAATGTAGACCCGTTCATACATGCCCTAAAATGGACGTATTCATATTTACCCTAATATGGTCATATTCGTACTTGCCCTATTATGGTCATGGCCGCATATGCCCAATTATGGTCACAACTGTACATGTCCTATTATAGTCATGATTCCTTATATAGGCATGATCTTTCACCTACATTGGTCCCAGCTAGTACACAACGAGCTCTGAGGGATGAACGTTATCTATCCTGTGGTTTTGAATACAGCAGGGTTCTTCCAAACACAGGCCCACACTGTACTCATTAATTATGCATGGCTCTCTAAGAATACACCACCGGCATAATATGTATGTACAAAGTTCACCCCTGACGTCTTCCTCATGTCCAATACAAACCATACTGAGGACCGAGACTCTTTAGGGTATAAATACACCACATCTTGCCCCGGTAAGACAGAGGGAACCAAGACTTCCATGCTGACACACTGACCAGAGACGCTGAGGCTCCTGCATGCAGTCGCTCAAGCTGACAGTGGTCTGACACAACCCGGACGGGGTGTCCAACTCGAGACGCAGTATATGTTATCCAAACGCGCAGGTCCTGCAGGGGTACTATAGGAGCTACACGACAAGATGTAACCTTCCTTGACCTTCTTCGGGGGTTGCCGCTACCCAGGCTTGTTGGTGCTCCCGCTGGACACCGACCCCTCAGCACTCAACATCCTTTGTGGGACAGCTCGTATCCGGCTCCTGGTTGTCCTCGACATCTCTTGGTCCCTGCAGCTGTAGAGTCCATCATCACACCTGAAGCACCCGACAATTGGTGGGCATTCGTCTACCGAGCCCCTGGTCACTCCTGAGTGACCCAGACTCTGTCCCCTCTGCTTTCAGGTTCCTTCCATAAAGAATCCACTGTGGATTCCACCGGACACTTTTCTTCTTTCCAGCAGTGGCATTTCTTTGAAGACTCCCATTGAGATTGACGACGGTTTCCAACGCCACTTCAACCCTATGCACCCGGCTTCCCTGGGATAGGTAACTCTGGTACTTTGGTATCCACGGGTGGTGTGGCTCTCCAACCTTCTAGGTTCCAAAGTGTTTCTTCGTAATCCACTGGGAAGGGTCCTTAAACTGTAAAACTGCAACTGCGACTCTCCCATTGAATTGTATGTAGCACGCGGTCATGTTCTCACACTGCACCCGTCCTCCGTGGGGTCCCTACTTACTCACCTTGTGTGGTTCCTTGGGGTCCCAGCAATTCTACATCCTCTGGACACTGTCTTGACTCAAGTTGTGGTTCTTATACCACTATTTTAGTATATGGTTTGGTCTCACCCTGGAGCCCACTGTGTATTAGTGCTACTTATGATTGTTTCTGTGCTACAGTATTGTGTGCTTTGTGTTTATCTGCATGTAGCAGATACTGTGAGGTATTTAAGGTGTGTTGTAATAATAAATACAGATTTTTATAACTACTGTGTGGTTCTCCTTTCATTTAACCAATACAATAAGGTTGCATTCTGGTAAAACAAGCTGCTTAACATTCCTTCAAGACTAAGCCTGAAGGCTGCTCTCCACAGCTACCACTTGGATAGCTTTCTAAGGTTATCTTTGACCTCTTAAATCACCATAAGGGTTGTTTGGACTGGTGCAAGGTGCCCACTTTAATTAGTGAACATCATATACCAGGCCAACATCTCACATTGGTGTGAAGCAGTGGGATTCAAGCCTGCATTGTTTTCCCAGATAAATCTTTGTATTTATTAACTGAAAACAACTAAGTACTAAGTACATATAATACGAGCTTAGAATAAGTAAGTTCTACTGAACTTAGGGTTGGGTAAGTCAAGGGTCTAGCACATCCTTTCTCCAACCTCAGAGAGTTTAGTTCCCATTAGGTTAGGTAGGTGCAACACCTCACCACACTTAGTATGTCTTCTAAAGAAGATGCCAGTGGCTCTCTGCCCTATAGATAAAGTGTGCTTTCATTCCGAGAATTGAAAGCCCTGTGTGCCTCTAGAAAGCTGAAGACAGGGAGAAGTGCCAACACTCAACGTCTCATAGAGATATTACTTCTTGATGACCTTAAGAAGACCCCTGGGTCAGATGAACAGGAGAGAGTGGGTGGGACAGGGAATGAGGACAGGTCAGGAGGTGACACCTTTTATGACCTAGACTCAAACCCTGGTCAGGAGGAACAAGAGGGTTCCAACCTGGACAACTCAGATTTTCAGGGAGATGATGGAGAAGGCCCCTTCTTCACCCCTCCTGGAAGAGTGCAGAGTTTACCAAGGAGATCTAGATCTCCCTCTGCAGAGTCTAATCACTCAGGACAGTCTGTAGGGACATCTGTATCTAGCAAGAGGGACCACTCTTATGGCAGGTAGTACCAATTTCTGGAACTTGAGAAAGCTAAGCTTAGGCTCAGGAAACAGCAATTGGCCCTGGACAAAGAGTCCCTAGAAGTCCAGAGAGCTAGAAAAAAGTTGGGACTAGAGTCCTATGGTGGCAGCAACAGTGTCCCTAGAATTAAGGAACATTCCTTTGATAATAGGAACCTGAGCAAGATTGTCCCTCCATACCATATTGGGGGGCGACATTCATAAGTGGATAACTGCTTTAGAGAGGGCCTGCAATGTTCAGAGCAGTGGGCAGCTATCTTGTGGCTCTCCTTTGCTGACAAAGGTAGAGATAAGCTCCTCACTGTTAGAGAAGAGGATGCTGCCAATTATTCAGTCCTGAAGAGTGCTCTCAATGATGGGTTTGGCTTAATCAATGAACAATATAGAATCAAGTTCAGAGACACCCAGAAGACACAGAATCAGGACTGGGTAGACTTTGTGGATAGTGCCATTAAGGCTCTGGAAGGCTGATTGCTTGGCAGCAAAGTGAATTATTTCAAGGGATTGTACAATTTGATTATGAGGGAGCAGATCCTTAATAATTGCCAAAATCAGTTGTTGCAACAATACCTGGTTGACTCTCATCTGTCGTCTCCCCAAGAATTGGGCAAGAAGGCAGATAGGTGGTGGTGAGATGTACCAAGTGACCAATGCTAACAATTTCAGGACTGATCATTCCTTGGCAGTTGTTAATTTAAGCTGGGGAGGGGTAATTGGCCCTAAGAAAGTTGTGGTTTGCTCAGACCTTCCAGTGGAATGCTTGTTGGGCAATGATTTGGAGACTTCAGCCTGGACTGAGGTGGAACTTAGGACTCATGCAGCAATGCTGGGCATCTCTGCAGATGTGTTTGCTGTGACCAAGTCACAGGCCAAACTAACTTCTACTGAACAGGCCCTGGATTCTGAAAAAATGGACCAGGTGCCTTCCAAGAGAAGGAGCAGGAGGGGTAAGGCTGTTTCTTCTCCCCAGGCTCAGAGGGAGGATCAGTCTCTTGAGGGAGATGATCTCAGTCCCTGTGAAGGAACTGTCTCAGATGAACTAGAACCTGATCAGGTTGAGTTCTTGGGGACAGGGGGCCCTTCAAGGGCAAATCTGAGTCTGGAGCAACAAACCTGCCCCTCTCTTGAACCCCTCAGACAGCAAGCTGCTGCTGAGGCTCCTGGGAGTGTCAGTGGATCCCACAGGATCTATTGGGATGGCAACAATCAGAAACAAATCACCTCACCAGTTGCAAACACTGCATCTTAGCCCACTCCAGACTGGGGGATTCACAGCCGGGGTGAAGAGCCTCAGCAAACCGGGGTTCTGCTGTACCGAAGTAGATGCGTCCATCCCCATTCGGACTCCAAAACAATCCTGGTCTCTAAGTCAACAACCCTCAGCTTTATAGTCTCAAAACACACTAGAAGGTTCCAAGAGGCCTTCCCTTTGTGCCAAGGAAACTTTTTGGAATTGGCCACTTTCCATGCAAGCATCCCGAAGGCAAAAGGAGTTCCCATGTTATCTCTGCATTCTCACATGTTCCAGCCTTTATCTTAAAAGAGCATACAAAAGTCTCCAGCGGTACATTCAACAATAACAAAGCAACCTTGAATGTGAAGGGCATGTCAAAGCCAATAGTAAGAACTTCATAATACTTCCCAATGTACAACACAATGCACCACTGCCTATAGCATCACATACTTCATCTCTCAATGTACAACACAATGCACATTTGTGCACCACTGCTCATAACACTGCACTTCGAGACCAGAAAGTACATTCCACACCTCTCTCTCTCTCATGCTTTCAAATGCACATCCCACACGTTCTGTTCTTGGCAAGCTGTTCTACTCTGTGACAGCTCCCACTTTAAAACTACTGGAAATACGAAAGAAATCTTCAAGGGAAAAAAGGCATATGCAGGATGTACATTCAGGGTAGAGTAAAGTAAAACACCAAAAGCAAACTAAAATGATGGTAGTCAAAGGTCATCACGTGGTTTCAAACCATAGGAGTGCCTCTAGCACTACAGCCACGAAAAGGCTTTTCATGACCTCGTAGATATGGTGTAAGGCAACGCAGCGCAAGTCACTGCATTGCCTCACACTGCAGTGGGAATGCATCAAAATCGTGCACCTCCCCAGGGGAGGCGTAACAATTATTTTTGTGCAGGAAGGTGCCCCTTTCTGCACAAAAACAATCATGCCAACAACGCAGACACCCTTTCAACATGGTGCAAGCGTGCCTACGTTGGTGCTAGGCAGCCATTTGTGTGCCAGCACAGTGGAAGAGGTCAGGAATGCACCATATCTCATAGATACTATGCGCTCTTGCCCTTTTCTTTTGGTACAGGGTAGCGCAGCAAAGTGACGTGCAGCCGTACCCTGCATCAAATTGTTGTAAATGAGGTCCTTCTTTTGTAAATAAGTTAATACAGATTTGTTACTTGCTAAAGATGTTGCTGCATGTTCAGATCAAATACAATTTAGAGGACAGCATACCCTTGTGTAAACTTATTGTCATGCAAATTGCACTTTTTGGGCATTGTATCTAGACACGTAGGGGCTTCTTTATAAGAGGCTTGCACCACCGGAGCGTCACTTTTTTGTATGCTCCAGTGGCACAGGCCACTCAATCATATCAATGAGGTGACTCAAAGCCCTTTGTATCACCTCATAGTTATGGAGTAAGGCGTTGCCTTACTCTGCGTCAAGGATACATTCCATGGGCGTTGCAGTGGGTGTTCCCACGCAACATCCATGAATTTTGATTCTGCCCCAGATTTTTAAAAACACGGAATCCTGAGGCAGCACCAAAACATTACTCCTCCCCAGAGCAGGCGAAAGGAGAAGAAATGTTTTAATTTCTCTTCGTTTTTTCCTCTTTCCATGTGTGCTGCATACTGCAGCACACACAGAACAAGGAAAATGCCTCTCGGGATTGTTTTTGTGCAAGAAGGTTTCCCTTCCTGTACAAAGACAATACTGCCAACAATGAAGACACCCTTGCACAATGGTGCGAGAGGGCCTGCGTTGGTGCCAGACTCCAAATTGTGTGCCGGCGTAGGCTGAAAGGACAGGAATGCATCGTATCTCATAAATACGGTGCATTCCTGCCCTTTCCTTTTGATGCAGGGCAGACTTGCTGCGCTGCCCCGTGCTAAAAACAAGTAAATGAGGTCCCCAGTTTGGCATTCGTGTATTGTGGACATTAATTTGTAAATATCAACTGAACACAGCGATTTATTTATCAACAAAGTAATTGTGCAATGGGGACCTCATTTACAAGAGGCCTGTGCCCCCGGAGCGTCTCTTTTAATGATGGTCCGGTGGCACTGGCCTGTCAATCATATCTACAAGGGTTCGTAGATATGGTGTAAAGCAATGCAGCGCTAGTCGCTGCATTGCCTCACACTGCTTCAGGGAGGCATGCCATGGTTGTTATGGTGGATGTTCCCACGCAAAGCCCATGGATTTTGACACATTCCCAGATTTACAACATAGCATAAATCTGGGAATGCGTCAAAACTGTGCGCCTCCCCAGGGGTGGCGTAATGTGGAGAAATACCTTTATTTCTCCTTGTTTTTCCTCTTTCTATGAGTGCTGTATTCTGCGTCAAAATCTTGTGAATGAGGCCTGTATTGTTTGCACCATAAAAAAACAGAAAACATTAGAGTTAAGCTATAGACAAGCATAATCAAAGAGAATCCTTGATGAAGCAAGGTCCTTAATGGATTCTGATATGATACTGCTCTCTCACTTTTTAATTTGTAACAGCAACCTCTTGTAAGTTTACCGTTTACTATTAAAATGCACATTGAATTTAGCCTGCCAGTCAGCTCCCAAATCTAATATCCTTTCTTTTCTTGTGAGCTTCTAGGGATTGGAGGTGTATGAACTTTCAAGGTGTTTGATGACGTATTGAGCGTCTATCCCAAGGTTTGCTTATAAGAATAGTAAACTTCAGTCTGATATTATGTTCCATACTAAGAATGTTAACTTTCTAAGCAAAAAATGGATTTGTAATAGTTTGTAATGTAAATGTTTTATCGTGTGATTCAGTTTCCTGCTGCTCACTATAGCATACCTATTCACTGTTTGCTCTCTCTTGGTCTTCAAAGTTAGAATGCCACAATTAGTAATTGGTAGGGAGTGGATCATAGCGATTGCAGATGAAATCCTATAAAATTAATAGGCATGAAGTGTTGATCGCTGTTTCACCACAAATAGGAGCATTATTATTACTGTCAAACTTATATCCTCTTCACACATCATCCAAAGACTAATGGTGATTTCTGTGCAATCCAAGTCATGCACTTATCCAATAGCAGTCAAAAGACATGTGGGTGGTCAATCTACTCAGGAGCTCAAAAAGGTGCATTGTCATGAATAAAAGGTATCTCTACATTCCTCTCATCAGCTTTTTTATCAAGTACACTATATATAAGCTTTGACATTTGCTGTAAGTGTTATTTCCTTATCAATTTGTGTTGCAGAAGTGGGGCGTTGTTAGGCCCTGGCCAAGATGGCCAATTACAGCAGAGTTTTTCCTCACCCACTCCAATAATATGCTCTAAAACCTTGCATTTTGCGCCCCGGACACTCCATTGTGATGAAATGAAATGAAATGAAATAGAGATTTATAGAGCGCGAAACAATCACCCAAGGGTGTCAAGGCGCTTGCTCATCAAAAACAGGGTTTAAACTAGGAGGTTCGCAGATATGTTAAAGATTAAATAGCCATGTCTTTAGTGATTTCCTGAAAGCTAACAGATGTGTTTCTTGTTTCAATCCTATTGGGAGGGAATTCCATAACTTAGTTGCGCCAAACAGAAAACTTCTACCCCCAGGAGCATTTCTTTACCCTGGGAATAATCAGATCATGGGCAGAGGATGAGCGGAGACAACGGACTGGAATGTAGGGTAACAAGTTCCTCTTTAAAAAACCTGGTCCTATATCCTGTGTGGTCTTAAAAACAATGCATAAAACCTTAAACTCTATACGTCTTTTTATAGGCAGCCAATGTAAATCCTTGAGCACCTTTGACACAGATTTGTGTCTTGGAATGTTCAGCAGCAGCCGAGCCGCAGCATTCTGTACAACCTGCAATTTAGACAGGCATTTTTTCCGAAGATTGATAAAAAGCCCGTTACAGTAATCGGCTCTTGACAGAACAAGTGCGGAGATTACCAGTTTACGTAGCTCGGCTGGAATAAATGGGAGGATCTTTCTCAAAAGCTTTAGCGTGTAAAAAGAAAGAGAAGTAACCTGGTTAACATGGTTTTCAAATGAGAGTTTGGAATCAAAAATGACTCCCAAATTCTTAACCTTGGCCACTGGCGTAGGAAATGGCCCAAGCTCCAAAGGCCAGAGATCAGGTGACCAGAAATCAGTGTGAGCACCAAAAGTAGGACCTCCGTCTTACCAGAGTTAAGCTTTAGACAATTGGCAGCCATCCAGTCCCCAACCTGACGAAGGCAGGTATGGAACTGTTCCATAGTGTTAGTGGGGGATCCTGACACTGAGACGATGATCTGCGTGTCGTCGGCATAAGATACAGCCGAAAAGCCTAGGGACCTGATTAACTTCGCCAGTGGTGCCACATAAATGTTAAAAGAGTCGGACTCAAGGACGATCCCTGTGGCACACCGCATGGAAGTATAAAATTGGATGATTTAAAATTTTCTAGGGCCACAAATTGTTCCCTGCCAGACAGGAATGATTCAAGAAGGGAAAGTGCATTTCCTTTGACCCCAATTCCCCTCAGAACTTCCAAAAGTTTCTGATGGTTCACCGTATCAAATGCGGCGGAGAGGTCAAGCAGCACAAGTGCTGCACTGCTCCCAGCGTCAACTGTCTGCCTAATCATTTCAGATGATGTGATCAGCGCCAGTTCGGTACTATGATGTTTTCGAAACCCGAACTGAGTGTCATCGAGAAGGCCATGCTTTTCAATATAGTCTGATAGAGTATTATTCATGGCCTTCTCCACCATCTTAGCTGGCAGCGGAAGTCTGGAAATTGGGCGGTAATTATTGGGGTCAGTCTCATCAAGATTTGGCTTCTTCAAAAGTGGAAGCACGGATGCCAATTTCCAACTAGTAGGGAATAGACCAGAAGAGAACATTTGATTAAAAATGGGCAACAGATGAGAGGCAAAGATCTCTGGTAGAAGATGAAAGATCTTTGGAGGGCATAAGTCCAGTGGAGAGCCTGATTTAGTGGATCTCAACAAGTTAATTGTTGCTTCCCTTGTCAGTATTGGAAAGGCTGATAGTTCAGGATGGTCCCTGTAATCAGCGTGAGTACTGGGAATGAGTCCGGTGATCCCAGGACTAGCAGCAGCCTCTAAAGAAGGAACCATTCCTAGATCCGCGGACTTGATGAGTCCATTATAGACCGCCTTAACTTTATCCTGGAAAAACATAGCCACCCTGTCGCAGAATGCCTGAGTTTTAGGTGAGTCAGCCGCTACAGAGCAATTGGCTAATCGTTTAACCGTCAAAAAAAGTTCCTTTGACGAGTTTTTTGCTGAAAGTATAGCTGTGGAAAAATAGCTGGTTTTCTCCTTATCGATAAGTTTTTTATACTCAAGCAGAGCCAATTTATAGTTAGCTTTATCCTCCAAATCGTCTGAGGATCTCCACTTCCTTTCCAGACGACGACATTTTTGTTTTTGTATCCTAAGCTGTTCTGAGTACCAAGGTTCGGTAGGTCTGGACCTATGACTAGAGATGCATTTAGCTGGTAGTACCTGGTCTATTGACTTTTTTAGCCAGTCCTCAAAAGCAGCAACAGCTTCATTTGAGTCTCCCGAGGGAGATGGAGAATTTTGGGCTAATGCAGATTCAAACATACCCACTGGCAACTTATTCCAGGGCCGGATCATTTTCCACTGCCTATTTATCAATTTCTTTGTCTGGGGGTATTGTACCGGAAACGAAAACATAATAGCTTTATGGTCCGACCATATAATAGGCAATGGAGGAAGACATTGTAGATGATCATTACTGGTAAATATTCCATCCAGTAAATGACCCCCCAAATGTGTACTGCCAATCACCTGCTGAGTAAGGCCCATACTATTTGCAATATCAACAAAATGTACAGCATCACTATCCAGTGGATCCTCCAGGTGAATATTGAAGTCACCTAGGAGTGTAAAGTCCGATGACTGGGATATAACATCCAGAGAGGTACCTATATTCATCAGAAAGTTAGCCCGGGGACCTGGGGGTCGGTAGCATAACAAACCATTAAAAGCGTAATGGTTACCTATCGTTAGTTTAAAAAGTAGGGATTCTAAGGTGGGCCCATTGTACTGAGAGGTAAAAACCCCTTTCCATGTACTTGGGAACAGGACGGCCAGTCCTCCTCCTCTTTTACCTACTCGGTCTTGCCTAAATAGTGTGTACCCTGATGCCCCCGACTGGCGCATACCTCAGGAACCCAATCACTGGCTGGCCCAGAATTGCGGCTGTCCAGCACAGCTACTACAATCGAGCCATGAAACAGAGGCTGGCTCGCCCTATGGCTACTCTGATGCCCTACCGGCCATCTGATTGAGGTCTTGGCACTGGTGGCGGGGACGTGCCTCCTATATAAGTGGTGAATGGTGGCAGTCACTCACCTCCATGGCAAAGTACAGCCCACGCTAAAACCTGGAGACTGCAGGGGTCGTCTGATACCAATGGCAGGTGCGTGGCCCAAATCCTACCCAGTGCAGCAGAACTCAACGCCGAGAGGAGAAGGCGGTGAGAAGTCCATACCAAGACCTGTGCTGCCTATGTTCTGGCAGCAGAGAGCTGGTGTCCCACGCTAGAGCTCCCTGCAAACTCCTCAAGCCTGGCCTCCAATCCTTGTGCTTCAGAAACCTTTGGAGGCCATAGAGACCCCCTGAGAGCGTGGGCTGTATGGCATATCTCAAACCTACCAGATGCTGCGGAGTGCTCCACCATGAGGAGAAGAAGCTGAGAGATTGGTGCCCAGGCCTGTGCTGACTGCTGCCTGCGTTCTGGCTGTTGTGGGCTGGTTGTTTATCCTGGTCCTCCCTGAAAGACCCCCATTGGCCCGAGACACTGAAGAGGTGCGATGACATGGTGCCAAGACCCAGTAACCTAAAAGAGGAGCCAACACAATGTGGAGCCACTGGGGGAGGCTCTGGGTATATTCTAAGGTCCTGGGGGCACTGAATGGTAAATTGTGTGGCCCCCTCTTAGTGGTGTTACAGCAAACAAATGATGGACGAAATGCTGACAATGCAAACATTCTCCCCCAGTCTAAAGATCTGGGTTAAATCCATCGTTCTTTTGCCCACTACGCCACCCCACTTTGGACCCAGCCATATGCAAATCAGTCTTGACACTGTGCCCCATGAGAACAGTCCAGACCGAACTGCCAGGCCAGGTCCTGGACCGGAAACAAGCATCCTGGGACCTCCTAGTGGTGGCCTTGTCCCCCGGACACTTGGGACTTTATCCTTCGATCGACCCGCCCCTGCCATTCATTGTGCCGGTAGAATCTCATCCCACCTTCAGTATGGGGGAAGTCAGACCTCAAAATTGGTACACTGCCCTTTGAGCAGAGAAGGAAGGCTGGGGCACGATCCAGACAGGCCTCTCCAGAACAGTCGGACACTTGCAAGAGTGGAGATGGAGACATAAAAGTGATCCTTCTAGAGATTAAATCAAGCCTTAAGGGAATTGACACTAAAATAGATAACTTCAATTCAAGAATGGGCCTGATGAAAGACAGGATGGATATACAGGGTGAATGTCAAAAGATGGCTGAATCTACTATCTCAATATCTATTCATATCCTCAAACTAGTAATACAGGAGGCCGAAGAACATTTGTGGACACAAAAAAATTCCATCTTACCAAAAATGTCAAATATGCCATGCAAAAGCCATCTCGCCTCCATGTGCAAATGGCGGATGGCCCATGTATCTTCACCAATCCCAAAGAGGGGTTTAAGTTTGTCAAATGGTCTGCCAACTCTCGGCTGAATAATACAGGAGATCCCCAAAGAGTGAATTAGGATTGCCTCACTAACTTGAGAAGGAGTCCCAGCCCTGATCCCACTTCAGAGAACTCAACTTGAATGGACCATTAGATCTGGACTATGGGCCTGATTTAGATCTCGGCAAACGGGTTACTCCATCACAACAGTAACGGATATCCCGTCTGCTGAAATATAAATCCCATTATATTTTATGGGATTTATATTTGGGTGGATGGGATTTCCATCACTGTTGAGACAGAGTAACCCCTCTGCAGAGATCGACATCACACCCAATATCCTTCCTCTTTGCTACACTAGATAAGGCCCTCCACCATGAGAGCTGTGGGCTACACTCACATTGTGCAAACAGCGCCAAATGTCGACTTTAGGGGGGCTTGCCCGCCTCAAACATATTTGGCAACCCTGGTAATGCTTCCAATGCAATTCATTATCCCGAGGTATACTGCAACAGATAAGGAGCGATAGATGGTGGAGGAAATTAATTTAAAAATAAAATTTGACTTGCAAACCATGTTAGAATTGCAATTTAGAATGCGTTTAAACTGATGCAGAAATGTTTAAACTTAGAAATGACATGTGGACAAAATGTGTCCACACTGTAATGGAAAGAAATCCTTCTAATGTAGTACTAATATAATACAATATTTGATTAATAATTAATAATGTAGGGAACATGTACTCATAGTAGAAAATGGGAAAATATGTGTTAAAAAATGTTTTGTACTAAGCTACCATTCTAAAATGTGTACATTTAGCTAGGCCTCAAACACTATTTCTTTCAACTCTTGCTCATTGCTTAATAGACGTTCATTTAGAACACTTGCCTAGCACTAGCATCTTTTTTTAGGAATTTGCTAACTCTTATCATGTGATTCACTCAGCTTCCTCACCCCATATTAGATCATTTACCTTAATACAATGAGACTTGATGTGTTTGTTATAATGAATAATGATTTAAACATTTTATGTGTGCTTTATCAGAACATATTGCTAGTTGTGTTCACACTGAAACACATAGAGCATCCTTTAGCTTAGGTAAGAAGGTTCTCATGAGAACTTTCCTCCATGCAATCACCTTTGCAACAGTGTTATACTAATGTACCAGCGTGAATGTTTACCGTGGGAATCAGGAGAAGAGACTTTGGAAGTTTGACAACACCGTTGGATGAGCAGTTTCCATTGGTCCAGAAAAGTCAATGCCTATTAATGACTGATACAATATCGTTCGATTTTATATTAATGAGTGCCCCTAGCTAGTTAAGGTAGATGAAGCTTTGGAGGAGCTCCAAGTGGGGTTCTGACAGACCCATCATCCCTGCTTTGCGACTCTTGTTCTGGAGAGTTGTATTTGCTCTGTTACCAACAGCTACTGCTAAAGGTGAATTACTTTCCTTCATTTAAACTTTTTCAGATCAATGTTATTGCAGAGATCATTCTATTATTGACGGTTGCCATGCAGCTGTGGGGAACTCGGCTGAGTTTCCAGAACAACCCTTCATTGGAAGTTCCATCTTATTCTCACTTTGCTCTTTTCCAAAAGGAACTCTTTATGGGTTCTATTTAGAGTAGGATAGGTCTTTCAGCTAGCTTATTGACGCTTTCCTTTATGGAACAGTGTGTATTGATTGTATGCTGTCACTAATCAATTTCTTTATCAATTTCTGTAAACCGACTAATATGAATAAAATGGCATAAACCCATACTAATCCGTTAAGGTAAATAAGGGTGTTGCAGCTTCAGAAAACTCTCATCATTGACTGAACATCTAAAATCCTAATTGTCGATGATATATGCATAGTTTATGTTTTGTCCTAGCTCCATTCATACCACGGTGGCAAAGGTCAATTGACCTTGTTCAAAAGCTATCAGGATTTATCAAGGATGAAGTCTGTAAGTTGGGTGTTGAATTTTGAAACCATGCTTGGCTAATCCTCAGGCTTTCCTGCAGTTTCTGGTAGCAGAGATATGGTTCGCACCCTGCATGTAGCTTTTTAAAATTAGTACCCAGGCTACTTTAAAATAATGCCCGAATCCAGTTTCTAGTGTCCAGATCCGGACGGAGTAGAAAAGCGGTTGTGGTTTGACAGCTGCAGTTTGAAGGTCTGAGTATAAATAGGGCAGAAATATTGTGATTGTCAGAGTAGTGGTTGTATGTGTTTTTTCTATTTCACGTTGTATAAGTGAGTAACAAAAAAAAACGTTGAAAAGATTGTTGAAGAGGAGAAGTTGATTTCAGGCTCACTAAAGTTGAAAGATCCCGGGTAATAAAAAATGTTTAAACTTGTTTGCAAGAAGAGTTGATGCAGAGTGTGAGGTACCATCACTTCCATCTGTAACATTAGGGATAAGCTGTTGTGTTTGATTAATCTTTGTTAATGTTAGTGGAATTTTATTGCTCAAACGGGTGAAGCTGCATTGATTTGTGTGAATTTTCACTGGTTGAGAAGTCACTTGCTTGTGTAGCAATATTTTTGGGTGCTTGAAATATTGTTAATTTTTTAGTAGGGCAAACAAGAAGTTGTTTAAAAAGAGAATAGTTGAAATTGTGTGAATGCAAAGAATATTGTGAAGGAGGGTAAGCCGCTGCAAGGAGTGAGTTTGACGTCATGGTGCTTCGTGCTGGGATTGGACGGTTAATGTGCGTTCGCTCTGTCATTGGTTGAGTAGGTTTTCTGTGCTGCGCTGTGGCTGGACATTGTTGATTTGAGTTCGGTCTTTGGATTTGGTAAAGGATCATGTGAAAATTGAAGCTGTCATTTAATCGGTGAATGAAATTTGACGTAGACGGAACAGAATCAAAACATTTGGGTTCATGTGATAAATCTACAAATGTAACTGTCATTATGAAATGTTTGAAGGATTTTAAGAAATTTGTTAGGGAAGATGTCACTATTCCTGTAGGAAAAGGGGAGGCACCACCGCCTGCGGGTACTCCAACGCACATTCTGACTACCAATCATGGAGTAAGCTCTTGTCTATGGTTAAAACAGTTTGTTAGATAATTGTGGAGGATGACGGTGCTTTGCGTTTCCCCAGATGTGGAACATTCAATACCAGAATTCTATGAAGAGAAACTTGTACAAAATGAAGCCCCCATCATGACCTTTGCAATATGAGGCATTTAATGCTTGGGAAAAGGTTGTGAGAGAAAAAGAGAAGGAGAAATATCAGAGAAGGGCAGGAAGAGCAATGCAAATTTTGGAAATGATTTGTGGGGTGAAGAGCAGCATAGATAGAGAAAGGGTATTATTGAAGGAACCAGATTATATCCGGTTCTCACATCAGAAAATACAAAGAAGGATAAGGACAAGGTTAAGCGAGAAGGGGATGAGTCAGATACTGATTCTGGAGAAGAAATATTAGAACAAATGCTATCTTCCTGACCACCACCTGAGAAATACACTGACCCAGGAAAGATAAGTGCTACTGTGAGTCAGGTCATAGCAACAGGTCCAGTGGAATCAGATCCACTTGCAATGGAAGACCTTTACAGATTTTGCAGATTGCTCCACAAGTTGTGAGGAGACCCGCAGCTGTGGTTCCTATTGATACTGATCCAGTTGTGCCACAAGTGGTTTCTACTGCACCACCCCAAACTGAGAGAAGACCAGAGGTCTTAACCACACCAGTTGTTGAAAATGTATTGACAACCGAGAATACACAGTTAGTTCTGTGGAGACCCCCACAAAATATACAGGCTTTGGTAGATGGAGGTGGAACCTTAGTCTTTACAACACCCGTTACTCCAAATGAGTTAATTGGCAATGAAGAAGGAGGTTTACCAGCATGGCTTGAAGAGATTACTAGGGAAAGAAGGATAGGGACTACAGAGCTTCCAAAGGAAGTACGTTCCAGAAAAGATAAATCATTGGATGTTACTCGATTAAAAATAGACCTAGAAGAGCTGACTAAGGGTTGTTTGGAATTCGATCATCTAGAACAGTACCAGAGGGCAAACATCGCTTACAACGCTGTCGGTACAACACGGTTCCTTTACAACGCGGTCGTTACAATACCGCGTTGTTACCACGTGTACCATTACATCGTCAAGTCATTTCAACGACTTGCTGTAGGGACGCGCTGGTGTTGGATTTACAATCCAACACCTTCCCTGCTGTTTGCCAAACTGGAGTAGGAATAGTAAATAATACTATTCCTAAGTCCAGTGTGCCCCCTACAGCAAGTCGTTGAAACAACTGGCGATGTAATGGTTCGCGTTGAAACAACGTGGTCGTTGTAACGACCGCGTTGTAATGGAATGCGTGAAAAGAGCATTCGTTGTAAAGAGTCCTATTCGTACCAGAGAATTGAGTTAATCTACCTGTGTAGGGAGATTACACAAAGAGCTGCTATGTTACCTGATACGCTGGCTGAAGTAGCAAGAAAATATAGTGTGGCTCTCACTAAAAACATGAACCTGCATCGTAGTTACTGGGTTGGGTTGGATGATCAGGCGATATAAAACATGAGAATTACAGGAATGCAGTTGCACATTACTGAACTAATTAAATGCATACGGAACTGGAAGCATGTTGAAAAGTTAGAAATAAGATGGGCAAAGAAGCATGAAAAGAAAAAGAGGGAAGCAGAGGGCAAAGAAGGTGAGCTGGATGTGGCAGCTGTATATCCATTGAGGGAAGTAGTTAGAGGTACCTATGTACATGTCCCCTGGAATAGAGGTGATCTGACAGCATTTACGAACATTTTTCTAAAATTGGGAGACAAGGCTGTGCAGTGGTATGCAGAAGTGGAGAGAATTTTAAAGTTTTTTAAGGCCATTGTGGTTCCAGCTAATTTGTAGACAGAGGGGCCGATTCTGATGCGGGTTGGAAAAGCTTCCCGACCGAATCGGTTGGGAAATGGTGTCCGACCCACTCGGATCGGGAAAGTCCGACCGGCAGAGTAGGATGCATCCGGATGCTTCCAGATACGATTTGGTTGAACTCCCATTGACTTCAATGGGAACATTTGTTCCTAACCGCATCAGTATTGGGCCCTCGGTCGGGAAGACACGTTCCCGATCCGATTTGGAAGGAGCAAATGCCGTTAGGAGGCCTTCCTAACCGCATCAGAATCAGGCCCTCGGTCGGGAAGCTTTTCCAACCCGCATCAGAATCGGGCCCTGAGTGTAAGGTAGCAGTACAGTGGCATAAAGCAGAACCCCTGAGAGGAAGAGGAACTGGTGCACCATCTCCTACTGTGAGGGAGAAATATGAGGCAGTAATGAGCTTTTGAAAGGAGAGATACCTTCCAAAGACACTGACTGGTGAAAGATTAAGAGAACTACTCAAGAGCCGAAAGAGACAGTTCGTGAATATTACAAAAGATTGTTGCAGGTGTTTAAACAACACAGTGAATGGGAACATCCTCAGGAAAAGGATATGGGTATTTTTGTGTCTCAGTTCATCTTAGGGTTGAAACCTGAAATTAGTGCTCACATTACACAAAGCGTTGTCTGCTGGCTGGCCAAAACACTAGATGAGTTCCTGCGTTATGCGAAGTATTGCAGTGATGAATTGGACATGAAGCAAAGGAAAATAAAGGAGAAATTCATGTTGGCCCAGAGAAGATTGGCTCAGAAAGGTTTTCAGAAACCCTCGTTTACAGGAAATCAGGGAATGATGCAAGTAGTGGTTGCTCAACAGGCTGGATTTACAGTGAATTAGACTGAAGTTTGAATGCCCCATGGTAGAGGTAGAGGTGTTCCCACAGGTGTGGGATCTGGGACAGACATTGTAGCTATGAAAAAGGTTACTGCTTGTCACGTCTGTCATAGGGTGGTGAATTGGAAATGGGAATGTCGATTTAATCCTGATAATTCTGGCGCATTAATGCAAAATTCACAAGGTGTGACATGTCAGAGATGCCTGCCTAGCAAATGCAAATTCCCATGCAAAATCGAGCTCAAATGGTGCCCATTGTTCCGCCGCAAACGGGAAACCCCAGATTGAATCAAAATCAGATGCCAATGTTAAATGCAAATCAATTTCAGAATGTAATGTCAAAATTTCAAGGTCAGAACCAAGATGATTTGGGTCAGTACCCATTATTTGAAACTGATGAGTTCATTTCTGATAATTCCCAATGATGGTGCCTGAGAGAGTAAAAGTATTGCGTACTTGGCGCAGTCTTAGAGGTAGAGCAGAGTGGCCCTCATGTAAATGCAAATGTTTATGGCCATGATGTGTACTTTCTGATTGACACAGGAGCTACACGATCCACAGTTAGAACTGTTCAAGGTCCAGATTTGCCTCTCTGGAAAACAATCCAAGTAGTTGGGTGACAAATAAGCAAGTGCTAAATCCGATCTCAAAAGAAGTTCCTGTAAAAATAGGATCCTTTGAAGAGAAACATCAATTTGTGGTCTGTGATACTAGCCCAGTAAATTTTTTAGGAAGGGATTTATTGTGTTTTAAATTGTACAATATATTGCACACCAATCGGTGTGGCTTTTCAAACCCAGGATGAAGAGGTTGATTTTAAAATGATGAAACAAAATGCTGACGTGGGAATGTTCCCTTTACTGACCATTTCTGAATTGCCTGAAGATCTCAGAGAAACTGTAAATGCAGAAGTATGGGATATCACAGGAAAAGATATTGGACTTATAAAAGGTGTAGAACCAGTCCAAATAAAATTGAAGCCAAGCGCCATTTTTCCGAGAACACCATCCTATCATTTGTCTCCTGAAGTTATAGCAGGAATACAGTCAGTGATTGAGGATATGCTTCAGAAAGGCATACTGAGAGAGTTGATTGAGAGCCCATGTAATTCAACAATAATGGGTTTAGAGAAGCCAAGGCAAGTATAGGTTAGTGTAGGACCTAAGGCAGATCAATGAAATAGTGGTGCCTTGTTGTGCCAAATCCTGCTACAGTGCTTTTTCCAAATTAATTGTACTGAAGAATGGTTTACAGCAATTGATTTTTGCCAGGCTTTATTCTCAGTGCCATTGCACAAAGATAACCAGTATCTGTTCTCTTTTGTCTTCCAGCAGAAGACAATCACGTGGTGTTGCGTTTCTCAAGGGTATACAGAGAGCCCCTCACTCTTTAATCAGATCTTAAAGAAAAGTCTTGAGTCCCTTTAGATGCCCTGTGAGTCTACCCTTGTTCACTATATTGACGATCTGTTGGTAGCCTCAGAGACCCATGATGCTTGTAAAAATGACACCATTGCGTTATTGAATCACCTGGCAGAGTACGGACACAAAGGGGCCGATTCCGATCTCGGCCGGTAGGGCTCCGAATCGGACTCGGCATTACCGGATCCGATTCGGAGCCCTGTTTCCCGACCGAGTCGGACGTGCGTCCGGCCGAGCGAGTACGATGCGAGCGTACGCGAAATCGCCGACCGACTCGTTCGCGGGACCCAACCGCTCCGACCGACTCGCACGGACATGACTCGCACCGCGCAATGGAGACGTTCCCCGGCCGGGTAAGTACGATGCGCGCCGCGAGCAGTCCGACCGACTCGCGCCGTCCGGCTCGAAAGAGCAGTCGGAGCCGCACTTTGGGGGTCCGTGTCGGACCCCCTGTACGCCTAGCCGCGCGAGTCGCACACAGGGGGACCCATGGGTCCCCCTACCTGTGCATGTGCGGCGCGACCCGCTTCGACGCGTACCCGCTGTAGGGGGCGCCCTTGTTCGCCTCGCACCCATTGAGTCAATGGGAGTCCGACCGAATCGAGTCCGATAGCATGCGAACGCATCGTACTCGTTCGGTCGGACTGCTAGGGTCTGATTCGGTCGGAAATCTCTCCGGGTCCGGCTCGGTCGGAGAGATTTCCGGCCTGAATCGGAATCGGCCCCAAAGTGTCTCCAGGTAAACTGCAGTACTGCCAAAAAGAAGTTCAGTATCTGGGACATATCATTATGAACGGAGTCAGAAAGGTGTCAATAGAGAGTGGAAGCCACCTTGCAGATCCACCACAAACAGAGAGAGAGAGATCAGGATGTTCTTAGGAATGGTCGGCTACTGCAGACAGTGAATATCGAACTTTTCATTGATGGCAAAGCCCCTACGGAGGCTGACACATTGAGATGTGTCTGGTACGCTTCCAGGGGACATTGAATGCACAAAAGCTTTCCTAGAGTTAAAAGATAAATTGTGCTGTGCCCCAGCTCTTGAAATACCAGATTATTCAAAAGCCTTATCTCTGTTTTGCTGTGAAAGAGATGGGTACACACTCTCAGTATTAATACAAAAACATGAGGAAGTCCAAAGACCTGTGGCTTACTTTTCAACGTTTCACTAACTTTCTCCTCTGTAAGACAGAGGGGAGGGGGGTACTTGGAGCTAGTTTAGGAGGTTCAGAGTCCTTGCTTCTATGGGTAGAGCAAATAATCAAAAAAGGGGGCTTCTGTTCCTGAGAAAGGAGAACAAGTGTTACTAATAGGTGTGTCTGGACCTATATCACGAGGACAGTCAACAAGACTGTTTCATGTTGCCCTCACACATCCCCAACGGGATGTCATGCTTTATCATAGGGCAGTGCTCCTCGTCGGGCCGGCGCTGCAATGCCCTACGGGTCCCCCGAAGGGTCACTTTGGGGGAGATCTTTCTAAGAGATGCCGTATGATGAGTGCAAGTGAGGTGACTGGTGTGGTGGAGTAGTGAAACGTGGTTGTGGGTTAAAACTGATAGGGAAGGTCACAAACTATCTTTTAATAAGTAGACCGCCCTGTCAGAGATAAAAACCTATAACAGGCAAATGCTACCCTTGAGGTATAAAAGTAACCCTGGTAGTCAGTGTATAGCGACAAATCAATGAGTGAGACCAAAGTGAGGCCTCCACCTCACGAATATAGGGTATTCTCCCATCATAGTCGCTATACATGCCAATATGGCTTCTGATTAATTCATGATTTTGGGCAACTGTGGTCTCAGAGAGGGTTTCTTACCTCCATAGGTACTCCGATCAGGAACGGGCCAATATGTGAATGATTTGCTTGAGGCTTTACAGTTATCTAGTGAAATTGCTGTTCTTAAATATCTAGGACATCAAACAGGCAGTGGATGTGTTGTAATGGGCAACAGATACGCTGACTCCGTAGCCAGATATTGTGCACTTCTACCATGCATATTTAATGGAGGTTTCACAACTGAATCTGAGGGAGAAAGAGCATTTCCAATGATGATGGAAATAACAGATACTTGGGAGGAATTGAAAAGGGTACAAGAAACTGTCTGAAGCAGAGCAAAATGGGTGGATCAGATCAGGTTGCACAAAGAAACCAATTGCATCTGGATGCCAGCTGATGGAAGTCCAGTGTTGCTTGATAGTCTATTGTTTCCAATGACCAGATACTACCAGGGAAACACACATTTAGGAAAATATGCCATGGTAAAGGTTTTCCGACAAAGCTGGTTTGACCCTAGGTTTCGAATGATTGCTGTTGAGAATTGCAGAATTTGCATCAAATGTCAACAGCTAAACGCAGGAACAAAAACACACATTAGAAGCACACACATAGGGAGATCATATGACCCCTTTAACAGACTACAGATGGATTTTATCGAGATGCCTTTGCATAACGGTTTGAAATGTATCCTAGTGATCATCTGTGTATTCTTAAGATGGGGGGAAGCCTACCCAACAAGGAGAAATGACAGTCTCACTGTAGCTAAGCTCTTATTCAGACCCCCCAGGATATTGCGGCATAGATTTGCAAATTTAGCGGCACAAAAATTGAAATTTAGCGGCATTATTGCGGCACTTTATTTTACTTATAATCATTCCTTTTCAGTCTTAAATCAATGGCAACTGTTTTAGCAGAGTATTCCACTTTCAAATAGGCATGTTTAAAGTGTCTGAGAGTATTTGTTTGCTATGCTAAGTCCCCGAGTCCTGTAATGGCTGGCAGCAACATTTTTTGCAAGTTGCTGGCAGCCAATCAGAGAGCTTGCAGGACTCTGACTTTCGCAGGATCGATATGGCCCAAGGTAAATAAAGATCCCAGGGACAATCATAACTCTCTCCTTTTAAATTGCCATGCCTGTGAGAGTCTAAGACACTCTTGCAAGCTTAAATGCACCCCTGCTGGGTCCTGAAACAAGAAGAGAGGGGATGTGTTGGTGCCCAACACTGCTTCCCGCTTCCTGTCTACTCTCGCCCCAGAACAGGGTGCAGGCCTGTTCGCCTGACAGGAGGGAATCAAAACTCCTGTGTTCGGATGAGTGCACCTGCCGTGTGACGAGACCCGGCTGCTGTGCACACAAGCACCTGTTATCAGTGGCAGCATCCCAGCAACCCGCTGTAGAACCAGTCACACCGGCCTCTTGGGGCCCCCATTGGCAGGCGGCCCCATGTCGTGTCTGACACCTGCAGGCAATCTAGCTGTTCAGAAAAGTGCTCCGTGGAAGCCAGCACCAATGAGCCATTGCTCACAGTGTTAGAAATAAACTACAAGTCCCACAAGGCTGTTGGGTAAACAACCAGGACTCTCTGGTGGACCACATGGCACGTGGCCACCTGACAACTATGTACCCGGAGGGTGCCAGCTCATCAGCTGGTGTGGTATAGCTTCAGGTCAGTCACTGCACTTTAAAATCATGTAGCTGGCACTGGGCCCTGGCGCCTTGAAGGTGAAAAGATGTCTTCTAAGCACGTCCGGAAGAAGAGTCTTTGCTTGCATCCTGAATTTGAAGAGCCCCCCCGAACCATAATTACACACAGTGACTGCCACTGTATGAACTTATTCAGTAATGCGAGGTGATGAGATAAGGAACACGAAATCGAACACAGAATTGAGCTAATAATCGACCCCGCATATACAGAAATCTACTGGTTGAGGGTAGGGTGACCAACTGGCATGAATGCAAATTCAGGACGGTTAGTGTCAAAATTCAGGACAAAGGGTCAAAATTCAGGACAAAACTTCGGGACAAAAGGTAAGTTTTGCAGACACATCAGAGGAAGTTGCCCGATAGTATATAAGTAAGTAAATAGACAACCACTTAAGTACAAGTCACAATAAGTTCTTTTTAGGTTGAGACAATCGTGACTTCACAGTTTTTGGTATGCGCGCAGCTTTTGAGCAACTGTGCAGGTCTTTTGTGGTAATTCCTATGATAATAATCTATTCCAGGGTGCACAGACAGAATATCGAGTTTTTAATTTCGACCTACCATAATATCGAGTTTTAAATATCGTGAGGTCAAGAATATCGACTGCAAAAATCTTGTGGTAAAGAATATCAACAGTAAGGTAAGAAATATCATTTTTTTAATATCGAAGACAGTAATATCGTTTGTAAAAATATCGTTGTTAATAATATCGATGTTTATATTAGTGTTCTGTATTTTAGTATGTGTGTTAAAAGTATGTGATGTAATTTTTTGGTATAGGTGTAGTTTTTTTAATGTATGTGTTAAATTTTTAGCAGTAAATACTTTTATGTAAATTAATTTTTGCGTATTTTAGTTCTGTAGTGGGTTGTGGGTTTATAGGGGTCGGAAGTAATTTAATTATAAAAATTAATTATTAATTTTTATTCATTATTATTTATAATTAATTTATTATTAAAAAATTGTTAATTGGTTATTAATTAATATTAATTACTTAATAGATAATTATATAAATTGTGTTATTTTTTAGGAGCGGGTTGTGGGTATATGGGGGAATAGGGTGGGAAGTAATTTAATTATAATAAAGTAATTATTAATATATATTTATTAGTATTTATAATTAATTAATTATTAATTAATTATTAATTGGTTATTAATTAATTAATTAATGTATGTAATAGATACATGTATTAATTGTGTTATTTTTTAGGAGTGGGTTTTGGGTTTATAGGGGAATAGGGTGGGGAGTAATTTAATTATAATATAGCAATTATTCATATTTATTTATTAGTATTTATAATTAATTTATTATTAATTAATTAAAAAATTGGTTATTCATTTTTATTAATTGATAATTATATTCATTGTGTTTTTTTGGGAATGGGTTGTGGGTTTATAGGGGAATAGGGTGGGAAGTAATTCAATTATAATAAAGTAATTATTAATATTTATTTATTAGTATTTATAATTAATTTATTATTAATTGGTTATTTAATTTGAATAACTATTTAATTGATAAGTATGTTAATTTGAACCCTCTGCTATCCAACACTTTCCCTACTGTTGCACTCTCTGGAGTGGGAATAGTAATTTTTACCCCTACGCTATCCAACATTTTCCCTACTGTTGCACTCTTTGGAGTGGAAATAGTAATTTTTACCCCTACGCTATCCAACTCTTTCCCTACTGTTGCACTCTCTGGAGTGAGAATAGTAATGTTATCTCCTCCGCTATCTAATATTTTCTCTACTGTTTTAGTTAATGCAGTGTAAAATATTGTAATATTTTAATTTGTTATATATATTTTTATTTATGTTATTGGTGTATGTGTATATATATATGTATTTATAATTTTTAATATGTGTTTTAACAATTTATAAGTTATTAAAATAATTATGTATAAATATTATTAAGTAAGTATATATATTATATTTTATACATATATATGTTTAATTGATTTTTACATTATATGTATTACTTATAATTTGAATCCTTTTTAATAATTTTAACTATTTTTTTATTATATGTATTATTTACTTTATTTTACATTATTTTTTATACATTAAAAAAACGATATTTTTAACAATCGATATTTTTAACAACAATATTTTTTTATCAATATTTTGTACTTACCATTATGTAGATAGGACTCGATATTCTTGCGTCGATATTTTTGTAGCTCGATATTCTGACTGTCGATATTCTGTCAGTGATCCCTATTCCAGACGCATTCCTTCAATTTCGCGTGCAGTTTTGTAAAAATCGCTGCATTTTTACAAAAGTGCCAATTTTGGGGCAAATTATGAAATCCTGGAGGGTCTGACAAAGTCCTATGCCAAGGCACGCATAGAAGGATCACACCACTGTAAAAGGCCGCCTTGTGCGACGCACGGCCTCGCATAGATCAGTGAGCGCTGTCTAGCATAGCATTCTTACTGGAAGCATACCCTTCTAGCACAAAGCCCTATGCCAAGGCACGCATAGAAGGATCCCACCACTGTAAAAAGCTGCCTTGTGTAACGCACGTCCTCCACAGATCAGTGTGTGCAGTCTAGCATAGCATTCCTACTAGAAGCATACCCTTCCAGCACAAAGCCCTATGCCTAGGCACGCATAGAAGTATCCCACCACTGTAAAAGGCCGCCTTGTGCTCCGCACAGTCTTCCACAGATCAGTGTGCGCTGTCTTGCATGGCATTCCTAGAGGAAGCATACCCTCCCAGTACAAAGCCCTATGCCTAGGCATGCATAGACGGGACTCCACCACTGTAAAAGGCTGCCTTGTGCTACGCACGGCCTTGCACAGAACAGTGTGCGCTGCCTAGCATAGCCTACCTACTGGAAGCATACCCTTCCAGTACAAAGCCCTATGCCTAGGCATGCTTAGATGGATCCCACCACTGTATGTGTGTGTGTGGGTTTTGTGCAGAAACGCAGTCACTCACAGTTTAGCACCAGCCTCAAGGAGGCGTTAGTTTATGATGCTGTCTCCAGTCCGGCTACCTCAGCAGACTGCCCTCTCCAGCACCTATGGGTGTTTGCCCTTATCTGCCCAAGTGACACCCCAGGAATGCCCCTTGACAAAAAACAATGCAAATCAGCACAGGGGGGTTTGTGCTGAGAAAAGGCCCCTCTCCAGAATGAGCCCCTCTGTGCAGGATAAGAGATGCCCTTCGAGACCCTGTGTGCCTTTGAGTCCCTGAACTCTGGTGCAAACCTTCAGTGAACCAGGCTTGGGTGGTGTGACAGTGGCACAAACTCTCGAATGCCAGGGGCACCGGTGTGCAGTGTGCACGCAGCCACTTCACAGACTGTGCGTAAAACCTGCATTACTCACAGGAATCATCAGTGTTACACAAGGGAAAATATCTCTCCTTGTCACCCACCCTGGCTCTGTCTCTGTCATTACTCAGAACTGCACAGGGAACGTCTGCTGCTCCCTGCAGGAAGAGAGGCCTCGAAGAGAGGCCTGTCCATCCCTTCCACCCACGCAGGAAGAGAGGCCTCGGAGAGAGGCCTCCCCATCCCTGTCACCCAGTAGCGGCTCGTGGAGGGAGTGCCTCGTTGCGCACGCTGCATTGCCAAATGCGATGCAGCGGGCGCAACAAAATTTGTTTCATTTATTTATTTGTTTACTTACCTCTGTTCGGCCGTATGCCGTAGTTTACTACCCCCACCCTGCTCCTCCCCACCCCGCCCCACCCCACAGTACTCCCTCCACGAGCCGCTACTGCTGTCACCCACGCAGAAGGAGAGGCCTCGAAGAGAGGCCTGCCCATCCCTGTCACCCACGCAGAAAGAGAGGCCTCAGAGAGAGGCCTGTCGATCCCTGTCACCCACGCAGGAAGAGAGGCCTCGGCGAGAGGCCTGTCCATCCCTATCACCCACGCAGGAAGAGAGGTCTGCTCATCCCTTCCACTCACGCAGGAAGAGAGGCCTACCCATCCCTATCACCCACGCAGGAAGAGAGGCCTTGAAGAGAGGCCTGCCCACCCCTGTCATACACGCAGTGACTGGAGTCATAGGGACTAAAAAATCCAAGCGTCACACCAGACGCATTCCTTCAATTTCGCGGGCACTTTTGTAAAAATCGCGGCATTTTTACAAAAGTGCCCATTTCGCGGCAAATCGCGAAATCGCGAAATCCTGGAGGGCCTGCTTATTGCAAGAGGTCATAGCAAGATCAGGATGCCGGTCCTTTTTGAGTCAGATGGAGGCACACACTTCAACAATGAAGTGATGAACATGCTATGTGCTGCATTACGGATTGAACAGCAGTTACAGACCAGAAGCATCAGGCATAGTTGAGCAAATGAACGGAACAATAAAGTTCAGATTGGCAAAGATTTGTGCTTCGACCACATTGAAATGACCAGATGCTTTATCCTAGATGCTGATGAGTGTCCGAAGTATTCCAGACAGGAAAACAGGATCATCCCCCCATGAAACTCTGATGGGGAGGGCAGAGAGACTACCAGCTATACCTGTCAATGCCCCTGTGAACATCACAGATGATATGATTTTGTACTACTGCAAGAAACTTACTGATGTAGTTCGTTCTGTCAGGTGTTAGCTGCTACACGAGATCCTCATCAAGAACAGTGCCACAACCTCAGCCCTTGTGACCGGGTCGTGATCAAGAAGCACATTCAGAAGTCTTGTCTTGAACCCGGATGAAAAGGCCCCTACCAAATAATACTGACAACGAACTCTGCTGTTAAGTGTGCTGGGATTCCGAACTGCATTCATGCCTCACACACCAGGAGAGTGAGTAATCCAGAAGAAGCGTCTTTGGTCTATGATCCGGAGAAAAGAGCATTAGAGGTCACATCACCAGTCGAGAGACCACCAAGACCTGCAGCACCAGCTGAAATGCAAAGAGTAGTGCAAGGGGAAGCACAAGAAGAAGAAAGGGGTGAAGGTCAACAAATTAAAAGACAAGTACAAGTGCCTGAAGTAACGGAAAGTGGTATTGAGGTCTCAGTGAAGAAGTAGCAGAGATTGAACCGCACACTGAAAGTCTCTGTGAAAATGAACAAGAAGGAGAACAAGATCCTGGTGAAGGAACAAGTACTGGTACAAAGAGAATATGTCATCAAGCAAAGTGGCCAAGGAGTCTTGGAAAAGAGAGACTAAGGAGAAGCCCATCAATAGCATAGATTCCATAAACAGCGCCAGAAGAAAGTGATCAAGTTCTAAGGAGGTATTCTGCACCTGAATGCTCTTATTACTTGAATGCAGCACTGTATTTGACTTTGGAAGATCTGTGCAACATGAATCCTGAACAGTTAGAACCTGCTTGAAGGAAATAAAGACATTGCTAGTTGGAAAATGTATTGAAAATGAACTGAGAAAACCAAAACGAACTTAGCCTAAATAAAGAAAGAACTAAGAATTGCCTATTAGATGTTTATTATTTTAATTAATTGTTTTACAGAAGACTAACCTAGGTCTGAGAAGAAAGTTACAGAAACATAGGGATAACGATTTAGAAGAACACGGATTAGGATTAAGGATTGTCTATTAGGGAAATGCTTTAGCAAAGTAAGACTAACAAAAAAAGAGAAAATTACTTACAGCTTTAAAGAAAGTTGTCTGCTAATCCTCTACAGCAACTTAAGGAAGTACTGACTTAAGAACAATATGTTGCATGAGAAATAAGTGTAAATATATCATGTGTATGATTTTCGTAATAATTGTAATAATGATCACAACAGTTTTAATAGGGTTTTACTTAACCCCTGAATTAGAACCCCCAGCACTAATGTCACAAGTACACACACACAGAACTTTAGGGATAGTATTTTCACTAAAACATTTGCGAGTTATAAGAAAGAAGATTACTCTACTAATGTATACTATAAACTTGTGCAAGAATATACTAATGCTTTAGATGTCAAGGATTGCTATGTTTGTTCACACTTGCCAACTTCTGTTTCTGAAGAGGTCACCCATTTTCACATCCCTTTGTCTTATACAGTCTCTTGTTGCATTTTTCGTTCACTAGTTTGTAGGTGAGGAAACTTTGAATATTTCTACTCAAACTATGATTTAGTGCTGTTTGGAGTGCCTTTAATAGAGAGCATGAATTTACACCTGCAAGCAAAAACAATGGATACTGCTTGGTATTATTTCTTTCCACACTTGCCTGTAGATAGTGTAAAAGAACAATTTAACATGCTTAATGCAACCCGCAGAAAAGGCTCACATAATGACTTTAGAAGAAAGATACATGACAATGACAAAGACAGCTGACAGAAAAGGAGACGTTTTAGAGAATGGATGGAAAAAGGAAGAAAAAGAATTTAGAAAAAAATGGTCTATCCTAAACTTAGATTAGACAGCCGACACAAGGGAAAAATATGTTGTTACAGAAGGAGAACATTAAAAAGGACAAGACATGTAGGGATCAGTAGCTGCAATCACACATTCAAATTAATGAGAGGGTCATGGCAAATTTTACAGGAAATGAAAATGCAATAATAGGAGTTTATTACATTTGTGGACTGAATGCTTACTTTTTATTCCCTGCTGATTGGGAAGGAACATGCTACTTAGGCATACTAATTTGAAAGATGTAGCATGTTACTAGCTTGGAAGCACCAGCATTAGTACCATCACACAGACAGTAACATAGGGGCTCATTATGATGGTGGGAGGATCGCCACCGCCATGCCGGCGGTGGCGATCCTCCCGCCATCATATTGTGATTCACCCACCGCCAAATTTGGATGGCGGTGGGAATCACGTCGGTTCCGTGGCGGACGGAAAGTCCGGCCGCCATGGTCCCACAAGGCGGTCCTTTTCCGCCCGCCTTGTGGGACCCGAAACCAGGGCATCATTGCGGCGGTGCCGTGCAGGCACCGCCATAGTGATCATGATGAGCCCTTCCGCCTGTCTTTTTGCGGCGGAAACCCCGCCGCAAAAAGACAGGCGGAGACTGGCTGGGCCCCCTCTGTGGGGGGGGTGCACTGGGGGGGGTGCCCATGGTACCCCCCTACATTTCCATGCACAAGGTGGCAGGCACCGCGTGGTGCCTGCCACGTTGTGCATGGAAATGCACAACGTAGCATTTTCACATTGCAGACGGTGCTGCAGCCAGCTGCACCGTCCGCAATGTGAAAAGGCCAGGATGCGCCCGCCAGTGTGGCGGGCGCATCCTAATTGGGCTGGTGGGACCGCCGCACATCTGGTGGGTGGTCCCATCGCTGTTATGATGGCGGGCGGACTGATGTCCGCCCTCCATCATAATGAGCCCCAAAGTACTGAAACAGGAACTGCTTAAGTGGGAGACATATTTGGAGCAGTGCTACCACGAGTGGGGATCATACTAAATGATGAAAAGATCAGAAATCTGGCTACTGTAGTTGATAAAATGTCAACAAGTACATAAGGGGCTTTAATCTTAATTAACACTGAATTAATTGCTATAAGGTCTATAGTTTCACAAGACTGTCTTGCTTTAGACATTCTGCTCCCTGAAAAGGGAGGCCTGTAACATGCTGAAATTAATTCCCTGCTGTTTGTTTATACTGGACGAAAGCAGGCAAATAGAAAACTTTGTGAAGAACATATCAGGTCTAGAACCTGGATTTCATGATTTGGAAACACCAGGTTTATATGAGAATTTTTGGAAAGGTTTGAGCAGAATCTGAGATTGGTTTTCGACAGCTGGGAAGGGTATAATCAAGGCTATACTATTGCTATACTATTGCCAGTGCTGATAATAGGACTTTGCCTAGTTTTTCTTTACATCCTATTTTTGAGCTGTAAATACTTCAGGCGCAAAATCAGGAACATTTTCAGTGAAAATGGTATGAGAAGGACATGGGATTAGAGGGAATAATGAATGATGACTATTTAAATCACTTCAACCCTATAGGGGAATAAAAAGAAAAAGACAAGACAAATCTGAAGATGAAAGTGCTTTCTAAGACTTAAATTCATGAGTGAAACCAAATTATGTGATGATTAGAATCATCAAAAGGGAGGGATTCAGAGGAAATTAGTTTAAACATAAAATTTGACTTGCAAACCATGTTAGAATTGCAATTTAGAATGCGTCTAAACTGATGCAGAAATGTTTTCACTTACAAATGACATGCAGACACAATGTGCCCACATTGTAATGCAAAAGAAATCCTTCTAATGCAGTACTAATAAACACACAATATTTCATTAATAATTAATAATGTAGGGAACATTTACTTATTTTAGAAAATTGGTTAGTATGTGTTTAAGAGAACTGTTGTACTAAGCTACCATTCTTAAACATGTACATCTAGTTAGGCCACAACTACTATTTCTTTCAACTCTTGCTCATAGCTTAATAAATGTGCATTTAGAACATTTGCCTAGCACCAGCATCTTTTTAGGAATTTGCTGACTCCTATCATGTGATTCACTCAGCTTCCTCACCCCATATAAGTTCATTTACCTTAATCCAAAAAGACTTGCTGTGTTTGTTCTAATGGATAATGATTTAAACATTTTATGTGAGCTTCATCAGAACATATTGCTAGTTTGCCTCCACATTTTCTGTTCGGCTTTTTTCTTCACACTGAAACACATAGAGCATCCTTTAGGTTCGGTAAGAACAACCTTTGCGACAGTGTTATACTAACGTACCAGCGTGAATGTTTACCATGGGAATCGGGAGAAGAGACATCAGAAGTTATCATTGGTCCAGAAGAGTCAACACCTAATAATGTTTGATACAATATCATTCGATTTTATATTAATGAGTGTTCCTAGTTAGTTAAGGTAGATGAAGCTTGGGAGGAGCCCCAGATGTGGTACTAATAGACCCATCATCCCTGCCTTGCGACTCTTCTTCTGGAGAGTTGTATTTGCTCTGTTACCGACAGCTACTGCTAAAGGTGATTTACTTTCCTTTATCTCAATCTTTTTCATATCAGTGCTATTGCAGAGATCATTCTATTATTGAAGGCTGCTACTGCAGCTGTGGGGAACTCGGCTGAGTTTCCAGAACTTCATGGGAAGTTCCGTCTTATTCTCACTTTGCTCTTTCCTGAAAGGAACTCCTTATGGGTTTTATTTCGAGTAGAATAGGTCCTTCAGCTAGCTTAGTGACGCCTTCCTTCGTGGAACACTGTGTATTGATTTTATGCTGTCACTAATCAATTTCTTTATCGTTTTCTGCAAACGAAACAATCTGAATAAAATTACAAAACCCCACACTAATCCTTTATGATAAATAAAGGTGTTCAAACGACATCAAACTCTCATCATTGACTGAACATCTAAAATCCTAATTGTTGATGATATATGAATAGTTCATGTTGTGTTCTAGCTTTAATCATACCATGGAGGCAAAGGCCTTGTTCAAAAGCCATCAGGATTTCCCAAGGATGAAGTCTGTAAGTTGGGTGTTGTATTTTGATACCATGCTTGGCTAATCCTTGTGCTTTCCCACAATGGTCAGCACTGGGACCCCCCCGAAAAACGTGCCTGTTTTGTTCATGAAACAGTTCGGTCATGAGTGGTATTTCACTGACAGTTGGGGAATTCAGTGTGGGTGGGTGGAGATGGGTTTGAGGATGTCTTGGTTATATAACTATTTGTAGACAGAGATACGTATGTCATTCTTATTTACTACACGCTTTTTGTCAGATACACACTGATCCTCAATATTAATATCTTTATCTCTTGTACGTCTTGTAAGGCCATTGATGGGCAAGATTAAAAAATCACATGGAACATCTGAGGTCTTGGCAACCCAAAAAGAAATGGCAGGTCTTGACATATGTAGATAGGCACGGGGTAGAGGTGGGGTTCCTACGGGAGACACATTTAGCGCCAACAGCCTTCTCGCATGGGCATGGGGACACTTAGCTTATTATGAATCCCATAGTATGTACTCTAGAAGGTTGCTATACTTATCAAAAAGACACTATACTTCCACTTGACATTTCTTTACACAGACCCTTAAGGTACACTGAATGGTGCATATGTCATGCTGATCAACTCTTAAGCCCCCAACGTGGATTGCCCCAGGTTCTTTGCATCTATACTCACACTATGCAGGTGCTATCTGCTCGCAATATCCTTTGGGGGGAAGATTTTAACTTGGTCCTTAACTCTGCACTTAACAGTACCAGCCTTACATGGGTTGACCATACACCGGCTGCCTGGCTGCTAAGACACATACTAGATATGGATGGTGAGTGGGATGTATGGAGGGCCAGATGTGGAGATGATAGGACATACTCCTACTACTCAATGGTACATGGCACACACTCCCAAGTAGACTTATGGCTTTCATCGCAGGAAGTCCTGCCATGGATCACGGAGATTCAGCATTTCCTTCTCACGGTCTTCAGCCACTCTCCAGTGATGGGAGTTCTAGAGCTACCCAGAGACATCCATGCCTAACGGCCCTGGCGCATTCCAAATGGCGCTCTAGGAGCAGCGTTTTTCATCAAAGATTTACAAGATGCTTTTACAGAATTTTCTTATATTAATATTGGCTCTGTTCTCTGATTTACAACAGTATGGGAAATCTTTAATGTGTACATTGGGGGTGTACACTGAGCAAATATATTGGAGTCCTGAGTTCGATAAGGGTATGATTACTTCACCTAGAGACAGAGATGGCACAACTGAAGAGCACTTATGCCTCGACCTGTGACTCCCAAGTTGGTGACACCACGCAGGAGTGTAGAGATTCACTAGGCAACAAGTCGTATTACTAAGCTAGAAACACTGAAGCTAGGCAGAATGGAGAGGATGACCAACCAAGCAACACTTTAGCATGGTTGACCCAGGGAACATGTACCAACAACACAGTCCTCTCCCTTAGTTTGGATATTGGGTCGGTAACTGCGGGCCAAGCTGCTGTCCTCCAGGAGTTTCACTCCTATTATTCACTCCTATACACTAGCAGGACACTCCCCTCGGACACAGACATACATCAATATCTGGTGGAGATTGCCCTGGCCTGGATAGAGGGTTCACCTAGGTAGTTCCTACTTAAACCCATTACGGTGTAACAAATAACTGAGGCCATTGAGGATCTTGCAACAGGGCACTCCCAAAGCGGTGATGGCCTTTCGGCTGAATTTTATAAAATGTTTAAAAAACTGCTGGCACCACAATTGGCTACTCTCTATCAGGAGGCACTCGATAGAGGAGAAATTCCTCTGATCACCAGGGCGGCAATCATCACTGCCTCTAAAAAATATGATCTGGGAGACAGAGCAGGAAAATAGCTTTACTGGCTTACCAACAGGGTTATGAAAGTGAGATTTGTCACATGCATTCTTACTTCTACTGAACAAACGGTTGCAAGACATATACAGATTGCACAGGAATTTGCTTCTTACTACTGCACAGTGTATGCTACAAGGGAACCTTCTTTATCTAAGTGCTGGAACCCAATCATTAATGATCTGATACTGCCCATAGTCTGTGGGCAGTACTGACAGATATTAGTCAAGCCCATGACAGCTGATGAGATATTAAAAGTACTTAATACTCTACACTAGCGAAAACTCCAGGACCCCTTTGACTGGAGATTTTTAATATGCATCCCACCTGACAGACCCCCTTCTAGCAATGTTCGAAGAGGCCTTCGCTCCCTGTGCATTGCCTTATGATGTAAGAGGCGCAACAATATAATTTTTTTAAACTGGGGAAACCTGTGATTGACTGCACTTCCAATCAGGTTACATCGTATATAAATCTCGAAATGAAAATTCTTGACAATGTCCTTACCAGCAGGCTGCTTAAAGTGATCAGTAGTCTTATCAATACTGATCAAAACAGATTCATGCCTGAGCACAGTACATACCTGTACATAGCCTTCAAAGGCTAAATACTGCACTCACTCTTTCAGAGCAGGGGAAGGAAAATGATGCCTTGCTCCGGGTAAACTTCCGAAAGGCTTTTAACTCAGTGCACTTGACTCTTATGTTTCAGCTGTTAAAGTGCATGAACGTTTGCCCCCACTTCACATGATATGTCCAGATTCTGTACAGGAACCAATGGGTGTGGGTGAAGGTTAATGGAGTTCTTTCTTCCCCTTAGAAGTGGGACAGAGTATGAGGCAGGGCTGCCCCCTTCTGCCCCAGCTTTTTGCACTGATGATTGAACCACTTGTGGAATGGATCCACAGGGATGCACTATTTACAATGGCAACTGGCATTTACGGTAGGGGTGGGGGTGGGCGTGCGCAAATAATATAACAAAAAACTTACCAAACATGATGTCCTCTGCTCCTGACTCTTCTTTCGCAGGAACTGGTACCGGTTGCTGCAACTCCCTTGACAATCCTGGTGCTGCTCACAGCATGAGAGCAGTGTCCTGATTGGAGGGAGGCCTGCACTGGCACTAACCCAGCTGTCTTATGAAAGCTGGGTTAGAGATGCTTAAAGTGCACATCTGCGGCCAAAAAGATATGCGCACTTTAAACAGTGCACAGACAGCCCAGTCTCCTCCCTGCTGCTGTCACTCAGCAGGCCCCACCGCGTCCTGGCGCTCTGTTAAGGACGGGTGGATGAAATTAATGGTAATAAATTACCATTTCATTTTTCATTTCTGGGGCTTTTCTGGGGGCTTTTAAGTGGGGCAACGAAAACTGGACGAGGAGCCTGGGATTTAAATATTGTTCCATTATTCCAATGAGTTAAGTCTGACATGGAGGCTTGGAGCTCCCTTCCCCTTGTTTAAGATGATCTCCCTTCCTCCTATCCTCTACATCCTGCAAGATTACCAATATGATATACTACCAGGTTCTTTCTGCACCCTACAAACAGCAATTACTATTGTCTTAAGGGGTGGCTAACACCCTCGTATTGTCTTTAATTTGTCTTCATATGAAGAGGGGTTGGAACTAGCAGAAGTAAAATTATATAACTGGGCTAGTCAACTTGTTCCCATAAAGGGTTGGATGTTTGCAGGACACACTGACTCTTGTGTTCGCCTAGAACTGGAATGTGTGGAACAGTTTGATGTCTTTAATTTGCTATATGGCACAGCTAGATGTCCAGACGTTTTACAAGACACCAGATCAGCCATACTGTCTTGGCACTGCTCATTGTGCTGGACAAATTGGGAGGGCACCTTGACTGCCGAGACTCCTTGTGGTGTGGCAGCTCGATTAGGCACATGACTGGACTGAGGGACTTTCACTCTTGGGACCTTATTGGTATCTCAAGGCTGGGGATGTGTGGGTTGATAACTGTGCTAGATCTTTTGCCCAACTGACAGAGTCATTTGACCTACACCCCTCACTGTTTTACAAATGCCTACATTTGTGGCAAGCTTTGGGTGTCCACAAAGATAGGCTAGCAACACTGCCTGAGTTTAGTCCCTTCGAAGCAAAAATCATGATGCATGCTGTGGCACTGGGTAAAAGCAACACTGAGACCTTATGTCGTTTGAGTTGTTTTTATTGAGAGACAGGTATTATTATTGCTATACTCTGGTGGTTATTCTGTGGTACGGAGGCTTTTTAAGGTTGAGTTCTTCCTGAATCTCTGGAAGTCAGGCATTCCTCAGGGAAGGAAAGAAAAGAAAAGAAGAGCTCCATAAGAGCACTGTCCTGTTTGGTTTACAGTATAGGGGATAAGGAGTGGAGGGAAGTATCACCCAAGGTCCTTCACCAGTGGTTTTGCCTGCATGCGCCACCCCGCAAGACCGGAGTACTCCTGACGCGCAGCGTTACATAGGAATTAGCCTATATTTGTCAATCCCACCTCCCTTCTCGTCCCGGAGCTGTTTACCGTCTCCGGTCCCCTTCGCAAAAGCAGCTCTGAGGCGTGCACGTACCTCAGAAAGCCATGCTCCTCCAGGAACGTGGCTGGCCTATTCGCCGCGCTGGATGGGGTCCGGCTCCTTCTTTTCTTCCGGTGCGGGAAGCTTCGGTCTCATCTCCGCTGGGCCTCGGGATTCAGTCCTGAGTAGCGGGTCACGTTCTCCTCTCTCTTCGGTCTTGGCACTCGTCTGTTCTTCCGGTTGGACTACGATTCCAGAGTCTGGCTCCTCTGTGTTCTCGCGAAGGGGGGAGTCCCAGTTCAAGAGATCCGTGGTCGAAAAGACGGTGCTCATTGGTGCATGTGACCACATCACATGGGTAGGTGGAGAGTCCTGTACATTCAGATCCTTAAAGGCGCCGTGTAGGTCTAGCGAATAGGACTCCGGTGGGGACTGGATACAGAGGAGAGGAGATATGTAAGGGGGGAATAGGTCGGAATCATTCTCCTCAGGTAGGGCTTGGTTGGGCACCTCGTGACACATGCATAGGGGTAAGGGAATTTCAAAAATATATTGATTGCTTGTTATCAACACTCCCAACCTCTTAAAATATATATGGGTTTGGTGAGAGCAAAATATCGGTCCCCTTGAAGACGGTGATTGGAACCAGCAATGATGGCTTTAGGGCATTCTTGTTGTATCTATGTGACTGTGATTTATCCAGCTGAAATATTTTCACAGAATTGACTACTGTCCTACCAGGCTTAATTAAATAAAGAGTGGGATAAGCCTTAACTGTCTGAGGTGCGGGATGGAAATAAGCGCATTTTGTCACACAATTTGAGATTGCCCCTTCATACAGCTTTATTGGTTCAAGATCCATACTGCACTTACCCAAGTTATTGGCAGAACAGTAACACCTGACTCTAAGGGGTCGATTACGATGTTGTCCGGAAAGGCTCTGAACGGCATTCGATTAGTCCGAATCTGATTCGGAACCCGACTTTCCGACCTACCCGAACACGTTTCCCAACGCCCGATTACGATGGCTGGAAAGTGTTCGAACTGTCTGACTCGGTTCCGAAAGGCATTGGGAGTAACCAAGTCGGTCGGGCTCGAATCGTAGCGGTCTACAGACTGCGTTTCCAGCTGAGCAATTAGGATGTCAGATTCAGACAGCCTTCCCGAATCAGTTGTGCCGACAAGGATCAGCTGTTGGAATCTGACTTTGGGGGCACCTAGCAGGCCCCCTTTCACCTGGGGCCCTCCGAATGAGGCCCGTGGAGGTACCCATGGGTCCCCCCTTCCCATGCATGCACAATGTGGTAGGCACCATGGGGTGCCTGGCACAGGGTGCAAGGCTTTCCCCAACCACCCCTTTTGTCAATGGGAGCCTGTGTTCTCATTCGGAACACAGGCTCCCATTGAAGCCACTACGAGTCTGAACGAACGATTTCTGGAAGCATCGTAATCGTTCGGTAGGACTCGCAGAACCCGAATCCGTCGGAAATGATTCCGAAACCGATTCAGTCGGAAGAGTTTCCAGACGACGTCGTAATCGGCCCCTAAGATGGAGCTATTTGGTCTTATGGAGGAGTTGGGTGGTCGATTGGGCACAACACCTTTGGTGGCTTTAGGACTGTTTATTACAAACGGGGACATTGTGCATCATTGGCGCTCGAACTGAGCACCCCCGATGCAGGAATGGCCAACGCCAAAAAATATGTCAACAAAATTAGGGGGTGCCCTCAGAAATATCATATGGATGGGGACTGCGGTGAAGGTATCACCATGGGCTGAACTGTAGAAGGATGGAAGAACACTAGCGCAAATGATCCCCCAATGTTATGCAGATTACTGAGTATGAGAATGGAAATGTGTACTTGCTGTATTTTGGTTAAAGAATTGTTTGAAAAAAAGAGGAAGATGGCGGTCGCACTCTAAGAGTGCTCTGGACCCCTCCGTCATCGGCTCCTGCATCCGCCGCAATCAGCATTCATCCACCCTGCCAACCTGCCGCCTGCATCCTGCCATAACTCATGCTGGTTATTGGATGCGAAAACGGCGACCTTGGGCACAGCAGCCGGCCTTGCATCCTGATCTCTAGGCCGCGCCGCATCTAAGATGGCATATGTTTCAAGGAACAAGGGAGCCCCAGTATCTTGACCCGGGGTGCTGAAGTATTTAGGAAAACAAAGGTCAGGGGGAGGCCACTTAGGTCCTCATGTAGCCTAGGCTACTGAATTATTTTAGACAGCGTTAGTCAGGTAAAACAAAGTAAAGTAGTCCAGGCAGGACTGATTATGCAATATATGCTGGGACACAAGGTTTGGTATGACATCACATTTATTAACAGCATAAATGGAGTATCATAGTGTAATTCTGATAATAGTTCTGGTGCTCACACAATAGTGAAAGTGCGTGAAGTGAGGAGTGTTCGTGACATTCAAATTTACATCGCATTGACAACAACACTAAGCAAAACTCCAAATTAATTAGTTGCAGTAATAGAGTTTTGGTTGTAAAGGTCGACGGCGTTTCGATCTCATGACTGTGAGATCATCATCAGGACGAGACAAGTGTGAGCAGGTAGAATCTATTAAGAGGAAAACCAGAAGTCAAACAATGGTCCCGAGATAGACAAGTAAAATCAACTTTATATCTTAACAATTCTAAGAATCAATTCCTGTGCGATAATCGTCATAAGAACCAGTTACTGTTACCTTACTGGTGAATTAAATCATATAGCATAATAGCAACGGTTGCTTGCTACTGAGTAGACAGGTACACAATTAGGAGAGTTAAGAGGAGCATAGAGTCAAGCCATATCTACACACGGAAGAAGAGCGCAGGAAGGGAATGTCAGTAACTCCATCTACCACAAGATCCATCCACGCTAAGCTCTTGGCAAACTGGGCAAGCACCCTGGGAGTCTGCGATGCCTGGAGGGTCTGGCACCCCCAGAGCAAACAATTCACACACACATCTGCCGCGCACCATACACATGCGCGACTTGATTATATCTTTATGCCCGCTCTCGACTGTCAGAAAATTAGAGACATCACTATCCTTCCTAGGGGTATATCTGACCACTCGCCCATGTTTATAGCAGTGGGAGACCCCCTGGACATGCTGCGCCCGATATGAAGGATGAACGCCTGGTCCCTCTAAGACAAGGATTTTAAGAAATCTGTAGGACAAGAGCTCAAGCAATACTTTCTCACTAACCAGGACTCAGTTTCCTCCCCGGGCACTCTGTGGGAAGCAGGCAAGGCCACCATTCGTGGCTTTGCCAAAGGCCAGATTAAGCTCAAACGGCTAACACAGAACTCCCAGATCACTCTCCCGGAGGCCCAGGCGACCCTTCTTGAAAACCGAAAGCCAGATCAGAGGGATGACTCACAAGACAGACAACTGGCATTCCTACGGGATGAGATTAGGCAGACTTCTATGGAGGCCGCCAGGCTACTATGGAGATCCTCTGTAGCTAGGGTGTATGGGTGGGGGGACAAAAACGGGAAGATTCTGCATTGACTGGCCACATACCCCATGGCTAACCGCATGATCCCAGAGATTAGAGACCTAGACGGTATTATCCATTGCTCACCCGTGGCGATGGCTCGGAGTTTCGCGGCTTACTATTCTAAACTCTACTCCGAACAGCGCCCTAGCCTCCCCCTCCCTGAGTTGCTCCGCCAAGAGCGCTTCTCTCTCCCTCGTCTCACTGCAGCAGAAGGAGCAGACCTGGACCTCCCCATCACTCGAGAGGAGATCAGCGACGCCATAGCCCGTACCGCATCGGGCTCCCACAGGAGTTCTATGCAGCCTATCGAGACATGCTTGTTCCCCGCCTTTTGGATGTATACGCCGAAGCGGTTGAGAGTGGCTCGTTTCGGCCCGAAAGGGACGCCACCACCATAGTGGTGATCCCTAAATCCCAGCCCCCCTCAGTGCTGTGCTCCGACTGCCACCCCATCTCTCTCATTAACGCAGAAGTTAAAATATTTGCATCGGTTCTTGCCAATCGACTGAGGCCCTATCTTGCCAAATTGGTCCACCCCGACCAATGTGGGTTTATGCCATCTCGAAGCACTAGACATTGCCTCAGACGCCTCCACTTAGCTCTAGCACACCGCCAGTCACTGACCCCTTACTTAGCACTTCTCCTCATTGACTTTGAGAAAGCTTTTGATTCTGTAGACTGGCGGTACCTAGAAGAGGTACTGCTCGAGATGGGTCTGGGGCAACGCTCCTGTACTTTAATTAAGATACTATACTCCAGACCGCAAGCATGTGTCCTTGTTAATGGGGCTTTGTCAGAGCCATTTCCTATTAGAAGGGGTACAAGGCAGGGATGTCCCCTCTCACCTCTCCTATTCGCATTAGCGATGGAACTCTTAGCATGCCTTATACGATCTGACGTTCTGACGATCTGAGCCCACCTGAGAGACCTGCACTGGCTCCCAGTCAACAAGAGGATCACCTTCAAGCTCCTCACCCACGCCCACAAAGCACTCCACAACGCCGGTCCAGCATACCTCAACAAACGACTCACCTTCTACACCCCGAACCGCCAGCTTCGCTCCGCTGACCTCGCCCTCGCCACCGTTCCACGCATCCACAGGACAACCACCGGCGGCAGATCATTTTCCTACCTCGCCACCAAGACATGGAACACCCTCCCCACCCATCTGCGACAGACCCAGGACCTGCTGACCTTCAGGAGACGTCTCAAGACCTGGCTGTTCAAGCAGTAGCTGCACCCCCTCCCCCTCAGCGCCTTGAGACCCTCACGGGTGATTAGCGCGCTCTACAATTGTTGATTGATTGATTGACGATCGAATTAGGGGATGGAGATGGCCAGGCCTAGACAAAGACAAAATTGCCCTCTATGCGGACGATGTCCTGCTCTTCCTGGCTGAACCGGCTCAGTCTGGACCCCGTTGTCTCCGGGCATTGCACCTCTTTTTAAACCCCGCCAAATCCATCCTGGTTCCTCTCCATGTCTCGAGAGATTGCTTCGATTGGCAGTCCACAATACCCATTAGGAGGCAATCCTTTAAATACCTCGGAATCTGGGTGGTCCTGCTCCCCGACCTGGCGTGGTCGCTTAACGTGACCCCATTGGTGAAGAGAGCCCAAGCCGACCTCCACAGATGGCAGACGTTACCGCTGAACCCTCTGGGAAGAGTCACCCTCTTCAAAATTATGATACTGCCCAGGTTTTTATATATAATTCAAAATACACCCTTTTGTTTCCCAAGAGCTTAGTTCAAGGAACTAGATAGCCTGGCCACCAAATTCCTGTGGAATGGTCGGAGACCTCGTTTGGCCCTGTCCCAATGCCAGATCTCATCCTTCGATGGAGGAATAGGCATGACTAGCCTATACTTGTATTACTTGGCGACCCGCCTACTTACGATAAACGATTGGTTCAATGGAGGCTGGTCGGATCCGGCATACAGAGTGGAACTGAATATCCTGGGCCTACCCAGGATCCAAGAGATGATGTACGGGGGGCCTGTCTCTAGATCTTTGCCCGTATTGACACGGGGGGTTCTCCTGGCTTGGCGCGCCTCCCTGAGACATACCCAATGGTCGAACAAGCTAACCCAATACATGCCACTCTGGCAGGGCTCCTGGCTCCAGGAGGTCAGCGGCCTAGGAGGATTCAGGGCCTGGGACCTCATTGGCATCTCACAACTCGGAGATGTATGGGGAGGTGACCACATGCGCACTTTTCAAGATCTTCAAACCCGATACTCCCTGCACTCCTCTCAGTTTTACAGGTACCTGCAGTTACGCCACGCCCTCCACAAACACATAATAAATGGCACCTCACTGCCGTAATACAGCCCACCCGAGGCGCAGACCATGACATGTAACTTGGGGAAGGAGGGATCTCCTGTATCTACCGATCCTTAACAAATAACACACCCAACACGTTAGACCGATTTAGGGATCAGTGGGAGGGATGGGTCGGGCCTCTGGAGGAAGAAGACTGGAGAGACGCACTGATGGCACCCAAAACAGTCACCACTTCCGCTAGACTCCGTTTGGTCCAGCTATACTACTTACACGCCGCATACCTAACACCAAAACGCCTCCATAGCGCAGGGCTCAGACCCAATGCATCATTCTCACGTTGCAACCAAGACCAAGCAGATTTCTTTCACATGGTATGGAGCTGCCCCATCATCACACGATATTGGGACTCCATAGAGAAGGAGCCCACAGAGGCTCTGGGCTGGGAGGTCCCGCATAGGCCATTAACTGTGCTCCTGGGAATCACTGACGGGCTGGACGGGTCTAGAGCCGACAAACACAGCCATGATAGTGGCCAATAGAGAGATTGTGGCCAACTGGTTGAACCCTGCCTCACCTACTATAGCGAAGTGGCATAGAGGGGTAGACTGGTGCGCAGCGCAGGAGTGACCTATGTACGAGGCGAGGGGGTGCCTGGCGAAGTATCACAAGGTCAGGGGCAAAGGGTTGGGACCACTGGAATAATAACACCTCATTCGCGGGATTGTGGGGTATGTGCGAGACTCTGTTTTGTTTTCCTTTTTGTAGTTGTGTACTTCGGGGGCCTTCTCTGTATGGGTACCATGATGGTGCCTTGTAATTGCTGCGAAATGCTGTATCTGATGTCTGCTGGTCCTTTCCCTGTTCTAAAAATCAATTAAGTTGATTATCAAAAAAAAAAAGAGGAAACAAAGGAAATTTGGCTTTTTTCTTAGGTGTGTAATTCCATTTCCTTATATGCAGCCCATATCTGTAGTGAGAAGATATCTAGACCTACCCTTACAGCTGCAAATTGCCCTGGATACTAAAGTACAACAGTCGCAATTAAGATAAGAGCAGAGCAGAAAGAGACACCACACATTATGACAGGTAAAGAGACCACATGATTAAGTGCGTTACTGACATCAAAAAGGAGGAATAAATGAAAAATATCAGGAATAACCTTGCAGGTAACCCAACAGACCTCACATCCACCTAGATGCAGAGATCAATCAAGTTTGATGAACCAGAGAAGCAGGTTCAATACAACATTCACAGGCAAGAAGATTAACATAAATCAGTGCACTGTGGTCCTGAAAGCCAAATATGAAGGCATTCAAAACCTCTCCAGGTGGGAAAACACAAGGTTCTGACATTTGATTGAAGGGATAAGTGGTGATATGATGAAATGGCTCAAAAATGTTTAAGAAGAGTACGGGGAATGATGAAAACCCTTTGGTAATGACTAGTGCCTGTCTGACATTTTAGTGAAAATGTTAGCCTTCCTCTTAATGAATACAATGTTAGTCTTCCTCTTCTAGAAGCCAGGAAGCAAGGTGCACAGCAGCTCTGGAGCAAAGCAGCGTTTGGATTCAAGTTACTGCATGAGGTATGCCACGTTATAGGAGATATTGAAACTACTGACTGAGGTATTGACAGAAAGGAACATCCTCAATAGGTGGATTTGCCATTTCGGAATAACCTTTCAGAAAGGTGAAGATTTACACGCAATATTCGCAAGTGTATGCTCACACTCTGTCACAGAAGGGAACAATATTAAAGAAAAGGGATCCAAACTAGATGGATAAAAAAGGAACCTATAAACACTGGAAAGAAGAAGAGGAAGCGAAAAAGAGTAGTGGACATTAGTGGTTTCTAATGCAAACTTTTGATGTAACTGTTGCTTGAAATTCATTTTGACAAGATCTAAAATTATAATTCACAACAGTATGCTGATAGGGAACTATTCTTATATCCTTAATTGAAAGTACATTTTCTTAGCATACAAAAGCAATGGTAATGTAATTGATTAGTTTGTTGTGCTAAAGTCACCATCTTCCTAGCTTTCAGGAAGATGCAGAGCTGAATCAAAAAACCTAGCATCAGATGTATCACAGAGTTGCACTGCCCTTGCATAATGTAAGGTAACACAAGGGAAATACAACACTAAAGTCAGATTTACCAAGCAACGAAAGATCACCTTGCGAGGACCTGCCGTGCTTGGTAAATCAGTAGTAATGCAGGGCAGTGCAAGTCGCTGCTTTATGTTACTCTGTCCTGGGAATGTTTTCCATGGTTGGAGAGTGGGTGTTCCCACACATCCACACATTGATTTTGGCACATTCCTACCTTAACCATCAGTGGTAGACCTGGAAGTGTGTCAAATTGCCACGTTTTCTAAGGAGAGGTGTAATGATGTGAAATATGTTTATTTCTCATTGTTTTTCCTCTTTCTATGTGTGCTGCAATCTGCAGCACACATAGACAGATCTAAAAACCTCAGAGGATTGTTTTTATGCCAGAATGAATCCCTTCCTGCACAAAAACAATCCTGCATACAGTGCAGGCGCCCTTGCACAACGGCAAAAGAGTGCCTGCTTTGGTGCAAGGCAGCACATTGTGCGCCAGCGTAGAGAGGACAGGAATGTGCCATGTGACATTAAATATGGCACATTCTGTTGAAATACAAAAATATTGAAAATGAGTAGGAAAAATAGCCATTTGTGACAACGTTTTAATCTGTAACTTCATGTCACAATGGCTGATTTACATAAGCTGTATCCCATAACGTCCACTATACCCTTCTGTTGCAGGGATATATGGTTTGTGGGTTGTCCAAGAATCTGAAGTACCCAGAGACAACAACTGAGCTGCACCTTACAATGATTTTTCATTTTGCGCAGAGCACAGAGCAGTTCATATGGTAAATATAAAGAGTGAAACATGGGTATCAACGAAACCTATGTATTTCTGAAATGGACACCAGATACAGAGTTTAGGAGCAGTGGTTACTTGTACATCTCTGAATTTGTGGGTAACCATACTAGCATGTGATGCAGAGAGCATTCTTCAAAATGCCTTCTTTCTTACAGACTGGCTTATATTTGGAAGGCACAAATGCATAGAAATTCAATAATAGCAAATGTTCTACTATTATGTGTTCTCCCAATAAAAATTGTACCTCACTTGTATGATCGCAACATGGACACCACATTTTTCCACTGAAACCTGTCCCTTTTTTGCAATATCATTAGGGGTGGATTTTGGGCCCTTGCTCAGCGGGGGCCTAGAGAAACCTAGCAAACCTGCACATTTTTTCAAACTAGACCCCCGGGGGAATCCAGGGTGGGGTGCCTTGCATGGCTCTCACCAGGTTTTATTACCCAGAAGCCCTCAAACTTCAAACTTTGACTACACAAACATTTTTCTCATATTTCTATGATGAAAAGTTCTGGAATCCATGGGGAGCCACAAATTTCCTACCATCCAGCGTTCCCTGATTCCCGATAAAAATGATGCCTCATTTGTTTGGGTAGTCATAGTGCCAGCGACAGGAAAAGGCCCATAACACAACATAGACACATCACCATTTTCCACTGAAAATGTAACCTGTTTTTCCAATGTGGGTAGTGGATATTGGGTCCAACTCATCCGGCACCTAGGGAAACCTAGCTAACTTGTACATTTTTTAAAACTAAACCACCAGGGAAGGGTTGCATGACCTGGGTGACTCTCTCTATGTATGTTTACCCAGAAGCCCTGGCAAACCTCAAACGTTGGCTAAAAACACATTCTCCTCACATTTTTGTGACACACAGTTCTAGAATATGCTGGGAGCCACAGATTTGCTACCACTCTTAGAGCCATACGTATGAAATTCTGTTATTGCATTTCCTAAACATCGAATTCTAAGAAATCGCTATTTAGGTAATGCAAATGGAATGTACTAAAATAGCGACTTCCTAATAGTGATTCCTACAGAGAAGGAATACATGATGTGCTCTGATTTTGGAGAGGATTGACATCTTGGTTTTTTCCCCGAATGTTGTACAGTTGTGGGACAGTCAATAGAGACAAAAACAGTAGAATCAAGGAATGGCTTATCTAGATAGGTTGGGTGCCTTGCCAGTCATAGAACATTCCACCCCTTATTAAGCCCAATCACAGGTAATTAGAGCTGAGAAGAAATCTGAAAAGGAGGAAGAAACAATCAGTGGTAATGTGACCTCTCCCAGACGTCTTGGAGGTGCACGTACTTCTGGGTTGTACACCCAGTCTCTAATGGAGTCTCTCCAAAGCTGGAGGCACCAGATTCCTGATTTTCCCTCAGGCCTAGTGGGGAGTAGACATGCTGGAGTGCCCTCAAGGAGAGGGGCACTATGAAATATGATTGACAGTGAACCCAATATAGTGCTGGAGGAGTAGGCACTGTGAACTCTGGCTGTTGCACATAGTCATCCTGCCAGCTATTGAATACCTGGGTGTCTGGAGAATTGAGGAGCCGAGCTTGGTCTGCTATGGAGGACATATGCGGTGCTGCTGAGGATCTGTAGGACCCTAGGTCAGGAGATCACTTGAGCTGGGCAGGAGGGCAGACTCAGAGCCCCTACAGGGAAGCTGTGTTTGCCATAAGGAAAAGGCAGTGATGCCAGAGGCTGTTAGGGGTTGAAGAAATTATCTGAAGCAATCTGTCAAGAAGGCCCCTAGCTCCCAGTACAGATGGCTGGGGTGAATCCCTGTTGCAATACATATATGGCGGTCTGGGATATCTTGATTTTCCTTTGTCACTCACATGCAGAATTTCTGTCAATTGCATTTTGCCTGAAACTGGTGACAATCAAAGCCACCAAAAACCCTAGTACAGCTTTGCAGTACAATGTTTCAGCTTTCTGAAGGGGATCCTTCAACAAAGTGTTAAGCAAGTATGTGCACCAATAAATTACATTAACCTGTGTGTTGGGACCACCCAGTTTGATTGGGTAATTTGTTTTCTTGTACTGTTCCATCCCCTTGCTGAAGTTTTACAATTCTTTTTCAAATATACAGTCATTTTGCTGAGATTTCTACAATTAAGTTAGCTGTAGATAATATAAAACTGTTCTAAGCAAATTATTGCCCAGTCAGTGCCTCTTTTTGAAAAGGGAAAAGTGCATTTATTACACACACACACACACACACTAAAACATACTAAAAATTAATTTACAAATAGATATATCAGGCAGATAGAACTATCTTAGGTGACATTCTGACATCACATTCGATCCCTACTGGGTTATGACCCACAAAATCACAGTACCTATTTCAGATAAAACATCACAATATAGGAGGTATCACTTTAAATAAGGCAGTTCTATTAGCTTTGTCAAAGATCTTGACATTAATATATAAGGTAAACCTATTGGCGTTTTCATGGGTTTATCACAAAATAAGGCAAACCGATTGGCTTTGTCATCGAGCCACCACGTTAAAAGACTATGGGGCATATTATCAAGGACGGCGATAATGGGCTTGATAATATGCCCTGGAGAATTCCAATAGAAGCCCATGTTGACACCAGAAAATGGGCTTCTATTGGTATTCGCAAGGGCATATTATCAAGCCCATTACCGCCGCTTTAGCGGCAGTTTTCCGCCGCTAAAGCGGCGATAATTTTAACGCCGATTCTTGATAATATGCCCCCAATACTCACATGATAAAATTCACAATTTTATCACTTAAACCACCAATAAACATGTTTAAATGCAGTCATTACAGTTAATAAAGCATTGCAATGTTTGTCAAAACCGCTGTTAATAATATACTCTCAATAAAGCATTTAAGATAAACATAATGTGTCTAAGTCTTTCTTATACACCTTTAGCCCACATAGACTGCAGCATTAGAGCCAAGCCCTAGAGGTTGCAGCACACCTAGGTTGTAGAACACCCTTGTAAATGCTTTAAAAGTAACTGAGACTCCCAGGGTCATGCATTGTCATAACTGGGAGACATAGGTTTAATTTTGTTTGATCAGTTCTTGAGCGGGCTTCTGTGCCTCCTGCAGCCCAGACTACTTTTAAATCATGTTGGAGGTTCCCCAGCCATCATGGGGCCACCTGAAGTAGAGAAAACCTTATGCAAACTAAGCCCCGCAGGTCATTATGGAGCAATCACTCTGTGAAATATTTGAATATTATATTAGTTGCTCTCCCGCTGTGTTCGGGAGAGAAGCATGTCTTCCTTTTTGTCTTTTTTTTCTGAGGTTTGCCCAGTCCCACCTGGGACTCCCCCATGCTGTTTAATTTTTTTAATGGTAGCTGCACTGCAGGGACACCATTTCTGAGCTGCCTGGACGTGTTTCAGCTCTCACCTCGGTTGGTAGCCAGCGATCGTCCGTTGGTGCTCCCATTCCTGGGCTCCTGCACTGTGCCAGCCTACCAACACCTTCTTTTGTTCGCATTCTGTGTTCCAGCCATTAGGGTCTCCTCGATGGGGTACCAGGACCCTACTTTTCACTCATTCGGCCACTTCTTAGTTGTGCTGCCTGGCATTTCTTTTGCACCAGTTTTAGAGGAGATGGGAAACCCCCAAGGGGCAACTGAAGACAGGTGGAGGGGGCCTAACACATGGCCCCTCCAAGGGGTAAAATAATTTAATTAGCTCTGTGCAACCCCTGGAAACTGGCCCAACCTAGGGCTATGTTTGAAAACTGCGCCAGAAGCCCACTCACTTGTTTCTCACAAGAGGTAAAAGGTAACGAAATTTTACTGTTGGACAAATGTATTGATCAAGAACTCATTTTACTCCTGGCTCTAGCCACCACGAGCATTTTCAGCAGGCTTCCTGACTTCAAAAGGTTGCACTCTGCTGGGAGCTGATTTCACTGGCTACCTGCACCAATTCTCTCCTGAGCCTGGCTTTTGATACCCCCCTCCAGCTGATGTGTCATAGATGTCCACGATTTTCAGCAACTTGTCCTCAGAGGGTATAAGAGGGACAGCATGACTGGCCCTGGAGAGACCTACTACTCTTGAGGTCAACAGTAGACACAGTCATCAGTCCATCAGGGGGCTTGTCCTATTTGTCCATGGTGTTGCTGCTATGACATTCCAGGTCCAAAGTCTTGCTCTCCTTTATGTTCTGGGGTGCCACTTTTATACCAAGTCCAGCTTGTGGGTGGGGCATTCTCTCTTTATCTAACCTTTCCCCTTTCATGGGTTTGGCTCTAGCCAAGCTAGAGACACAAAAGGCTGGTGTCAGGTCTCTTTGTGTGCGCTGCACAAAGTCACTTTGAAGTATAATTGGGGTGGGACCTAGTCCTCCCAGCAATCCTGCCACAAAGAACCACTCTCTCTACACTCATGCCCTTTTGTTCACTTAAATGGGAGAGCCACCAGGCAGCTGGAAACTCCCAGACACTTTAGGCAGAAAATGCCAGCTTTCTAAAGTAACAATTTAAAATCCGACCTCATCATTGAAGAGGACTTTAAATTATAATACTAAAGAGTGCAAGAAGTATTTTTCTAGCTGCTACCAATCCGAATTTAGCATTTCATAAATGTAACATTGTAGCCCAATGAATCTCTTTGGCAGCAGGAAGCCTAGCTACAGTGAAAGTCGTTTTGAGGATAATCACTGTAAGAACATGTTCAACATTAATTTCTACATGTCCTACTTTTAAACGTCTGCATCCTGCCCTCATGGGCAATAAAGCCTACATGTGGTGACTTATTAATATTTAAAATGAAGGCTCAGGCCTGCCAAAAAAAGTATTTTGACAGGTTGAATTTGCACTTTAAAACTGCTGCAGTCAGGTTACCTGGGTACAGCTACCAGGCTGTGCACGACTGCAGTCTCTTACATGCATGCTGCATCCGAGCACACACGTGTGCACACATGTTCACATGGAACCTATCCAGTGACCATTTCTCTAGCTGCATCGCAGCGGTCTTATCTTAAAATGCGGACACTGGTAATAAGCACATGCAGTCACATTTAACATGAAATTAATGGGAGTGAGACTCAGGTAGCGAGACTTCGCCACCATAAATGTCCAGAACCGAGTGATCAAAAAGCAAAACCATCCTGGGGTACTAAATAGGTGAAAGCCAATTGCAACGCTGACATAAACAAGAAACTAGTCAGAAAAAAGGATGGATGCAAGTACAGTGCAAAAAGTGCCATGACAGAGCACTCAACCAATGGGAGCCTCGGATATATTCATTTTAGGAGATCAATTGTAATCTATTTTTGGCAGAGGAAAAAATGTAAAGAGTTATGTGTACTTTGATATAGATCTTGAGCTCAGTTTATTAAGACTGGCTTCCACTTAAAATCAGCTTCACAATCATTTAACTCTTTGACATGGAACCCCATAAGTGATAACTTACCATTAACTGGAGTGTTGACCCAGCACATTTGCAAGATAGTGAGATGATAGATGCAGTGGGCAAATGTACATATGGCTTGAGTGTAAAATGTGACAATTTGCACATTCTTATGGATTGCGTAAAATTTCTGCTCCTCTGAAAGACAATTTTAAGACTGCTTTTTTAAAATATGGCACCAGTAACACATGCAAGCAGTGACGCTCTAAACGGACATGCACTATTTGGATGTGGCTTGCGCTGTTGGGAGATTTATGATTGCCGTAAAAAGCCTTTGATTGGATTTTGAGATGGTTTGCCATTTTTAAAGTGTTTTTAAGAATTTTATGGTGATGCCTGTGTTTGCTCCACAACTCAATGAAATGATTTTATTCTGTTTGTATTTTATGCTGACAAGTTCTTATGAATCTTATGATTAGCTTTTACTGCTTAAGCGCTTTTATGATACTTATCTGGATGTATTTATTTTTTGATGATTAATACTGGTGTGTTATATGTTGTTTAAAGACCAAGGGACAAAATAAACATTTATTGACTCAAAAGACTGACTGACTGACTGAAAAGATAGACAGCCACTCAAGAAAAATAAATCATGATTTTATGTTATGAGACAATCCTGAGTAAAATACTTAATCTCATCCATTTGCAAGTGGAGAGGTTTAGGAAGAATTTTGCTTAGGCAATGGCTGTCAGCAGATGGGTCTAAACCTCCATCAATAAAATACAGCAACAGATATGTGACCTAACAACAAGAGTGTTAGACCCGGGATCCCTGGTTGGCTGAGGTAGGTACCTTAGGCCAAATAGGGACCCGCGTTTCCATGTCAGGGGAAGGGAGGTCACCTTCTGAGATAGCCCCCGCTCACCCCCTTGGTAGCTTGGCACGAGCAGCCAGGCTTATCTTCAAGGCAGATGTGTAAAGTATTTGCAACCACGCTCACAGCAACCCAATGATGACACCACAACTAGACTCCACACGAGTTTTATAAAAACGAGTATAAATTTTATATAAAAAGATATACGATAAGACCACACAATATAAATCCAACATATGAGTATGTGTAATATTTCTCCTGGCTGGTTGTTAGGCCAGCCAACCCTTGTAAGTTCTGACGATATTAATGAGCACTTCTAAACATTCCACTGTAATCCTAATACCATGTTATGCAGTTCGTAATGCTAGAATCAGGCACTTGTGCAATGTAAAAAGAATGCAATGCGTAACGCAACAATCATTCACTTTGCAATGTAAAAATAATGCAATGCGTAATGCAACAATCAGGCACTTTGCAATGTAAAGATAATGCAATGCGTAATACAACCACCAGGTAGGTCGTTATGCAGAAATAAGGCAATGCGTAATACACTAATCAGGTAGTTCGTTATGCAGGAATAATGCAATGCGTTATACGCTAATCAGGTAGTTCGTTATGCAGAAACAATGCAATGCGTCATACGACAATCAGGTAGTTCGTTATGCAGAAATGATGCAATGTGTAATACGACAATCAGGTAGTTCGTTATGCAGAAACAAGATAATGCGTAGTACGCTCCGGCACCGATCACGGTGCCCTAGGCGGTCTCTCCGCCACTCCTTCTGACTCGCAGTCAGTCTCTGTCAACAGTTGCCCCCAACACGGGTATGGTGTAACAAAAAGTGCAGCTCCGCACTCCGGCCCCGGTACTGCCACTCCTTTGGCAATACGGGCCGCGATACAAGCCGAAGCAGAGGCTCGCACTGCTGAAATGAGAGAGAGGCCGAGAGCGTCTTCCTCCAAGCCCGCACCCCGCCCCAGGAGTCGACACACGTTACCTGGGGGGCGCAAACCCACTCTCCTCTCCTCTTCCAACGACTTGGGTCTCAGATACAATCTTTGTGAATGGGCAACGGCGGGCTCGGGCCGGCGGCTCAGCTCCTCCGAGGCTGCCGGTCCGGGCCGCTACTACTACGAAGACCTCAGGCAGCCACAGGGCACACACACACAGCGTCACTGAGACTCCCTTGAGCTTCGGGTGCACGATCACCGGGCACTCCTCACGAAGGTCTCAGGCTGCACGAAGAACACGCGCACAGCGTCGCTGAGTCTCACTTTAACTCCGGGTGCACGTTAACAAGGCAATGCTCACGAAGGTATCACGCTGCACAAAGCACACGCACACAGCGTCGATGAGACTCACTTGGACTCCAGGTGCACGATAACAAGGCAATCCTCACGAAGGTCTCACACTGCACAAAGCACACGCACACAGCGTCGATGAGACTCACTTGGATTCCGGTGCACACGATAACTGGACAATCCTCACAAAGGGTTCAGGCTGCAAAAGCACACGCACACAGCGTCGCTGATCCTCGCTTGGACTCCAGGTGCCCACGATCACAGGGCACTTCTTACGAGGGTCTCAGGCTGCAACAAGCACACACACACAGCGTCGCTGAGACTCTCCTGGAAACTTTTGTGTTCCTGAGTTTTTGCAACAGGGAGCCAGCTCACCTCGGGCCCTTGGGGATAAGTTACTTCAGGACACAGCACAGCAAAGTCCTTATAAGCAGGGGGACACAGCACACAGCAAAGTCCCTTTAGCCTTTCCTTGGTTAAAACAGCAAACTGCAGGCCAGCCCCAGAACACACAGCAAGGGTCAGTCCTATCCTTCAGTCTCTTCAGTTGTTTCTTCCTTGGCAAAGGTTCCTCTTGACCACGAAGTAGCTCCAGTCTTGTTCAATCTTGATCAACCCATTCTCCAAAGTTCATGGGCTTCAGCTCTCATAGTTATACCCCTCAATGGCTTTGAAGTCTTTGTGTTCAGGGGGCACTGACCCCTGTTCAAACCAGTTCTGGGTGCCTCCCTGCCAGTGACACCTTTATTCTTTTGATAGTGGGGGTCTGGATCCTCAATCACTCAGCAGGGGCCGGAGCCATTGGTTTATGGCTGCAGCCCAGGCCTCTTCACCTCTAGGGGCTTCTCCTCCCCCCTACACTCCAGATGCAGGTCAGCCTGTTGCTGTCTCACCTCCTCCCCTGGGTCAAGACAGTCCCCAGATCCTATCACTTTGAAATCCAGACAGTCAATCCACAACCAGGCAGAGACACACAGAAATGTTAGAGCACAAAAACCCAGCCACTTCTAAAAGAGTGGCTTTTAAACACACAATGCAAAAACCACCTTCATAAAAAGATGTGTTATTACACTGTGAGTTCAGGCATACTAAACGTCACCTCTCCATCTTTAGCCTTTGGGGAGATAGGCTGGAAAACATATTACACAGCCTCCTCATTCTGTCCTATGGGCAAGATGGCCTTTCAACAGTGAAAAACGAAATGGAGATTATTTCACTGTCAGGACATGGTACACACCTTAGTACATGTCTTACCTTTCACATACACTGCACCCTGCCCAGGGGGTACCTTGGACCTACCATAGGGGTGTCTGATGTGCATAGAAAGGGAAGGGTAAGGTCTGGCAAGTGGGTGCACTTATCAGAATAACCTGGCTGTTTAACAAACTGCGTGCAGGCACTGCAAGGGCAGGCCTGAGTTCCCTTTTCCAAGCTACTTGTGTGGGTGACACAAATAGTGCTGCAGGCCCACTAGTAGCATTTGCATTACAAGCCCTGGCACACATAGTGCACTTTACTAGGGACTTTACTAGTAAGGCAAACATACCAATCATGGACAACCAATTACCATTACACTTTATACAGGGAGCACTTGCACTTTGACACTGTTTAGCAGTGGCAAAGTGTCCAAAGCATCTAAGTTGGCAAAACAATGTCAGAAAAAAGGTCTAGGGGAAAAGCAAAAAGTTTAGGGAACTTTAGCCAAAAGGGCCAAGTCCCACAAAGAGTAATACAAATCAAGAAGGTTTCATCCCAAGCTGATTCACCACTAATTAGTTCAACCAATAATTCCCATTTATTACTTCTATGACTAAGGGCTTAGAGAACCTCACTGAAAAAACATCCTAGTCATTTTTGCAAGTTGTGACAATCTCAAAGTGGTTGACAACTGTTCTTGAAGACATGTGCTGACCTATTGGGATGAACTTTTAAGGAAATTCTGTGAGCACCTTGAGACTCTCTAAACACCCCTTCATGTTCCATTCACTTCTGGTCAACGTTATGAATTTTACATTGAAGGAGATGCTCTTTCAAAATGTTTAAGCTACAATCCCACTACAGTTGTCCAAACCACCTTTACACAAGACCTGATTACTTTAAATCTGTGATGAGCAGGAGGTGGCAACATTTACAATTTATGAAAAAACTCGAAGAGCTCAGAGAGAAATTAGCTCTACAGAGACCAGAAAAGATGTGGATATGTCTTAAAGGAACTGCTGTCTTCTTCCATACTAAGGATTCAGCTAGTGAACAATTGGAAAACAATTGTTATAATGTTAAAATCTACCACGAATGCTGTTGAAATATGCAATGTTATTTCTAATAAGTTGATTCCAGGCTAATCTCTGAAAAACTACTCAGAGCATTTCAGTATTATTTGCAGATGGTTCACTTTTATTCCTTTGATGCTTTGCTACACTTCTTCCTTTCTACCATCTCTAATCAAACATCACCTCTAATCACAAGTCAGTCTCACAGTCAATGAAGTAGGGCATTAGGAACCTGGATACCAGAAGCTAACAAAAGTTAATCAGCCTCATAGTAACTTATGGCCAGGACTTAAGGCACAACTTACATGTTAGGTCTATTCGGTGAACTGAGAACTCTTTTAGCAGAAAAGACACCTTTTGTTCAATTCTCAAAGTCAGTATTCTAGGATCGACTTGTGAATAACTTTTGTGTTCATCTACCTTGATCCGCTGGTTTCTGATAACTCAGTTGTACTGATGGTTATCAGTGCTCAAGTAGTTCACCTGTGTCAACGTAATGGAACTTTAAGGAAAACAAGTTTTCTCCAACAATTAGGAAATAAATATCAGTTGTTTAATACAATAATTACGACACTGTTTCCTGGATCATTTATGGGTAGTCAAAGCCTGTAGGAGGAGGCTAACACAATCATTTTTAGACTGTTTAAATAGGGTTACTCAAACACAGGAATGGAACCTCTGGCAGCTATTGTTAGAATCGGTGCAGGTACACTCATGATAAATGGACCATTTTGGACATCCGCACAAGAGCGCAGTCCTCCCAGTTGTAAATAAGAACAAAGGATATTTAAAATTAATTATCACCCCCAAAAATTCTAATCAGTTACATTTTCTTATTTGTGTTGAATGAAAAGTCAGTCTAGGTCCTGGCATATATGAGCTTGGTCCATCATAGTAGAAACGTAGAAGTAATATACATGAAGGACAGGAGGACAACAGCAGACATCTCTTGCATCATGAACACATTCCAGCAGTTATAACAAGAACTGTACTCCAAAGATATTCTTCCCTGGATCAATACCTAAAAAGAACTTTCCTATGTTGAAGGACATAGAGGTCCTAAAATTAGCCAGACCAATAACTCTGGGAAAAATCCTGTCAATGAAGGGCTGTTTACCCAATGGCAAAACTTCTGGTGCAGGTGGACTTCCAGCAGAGATTTATAATATTCTGTAGCAACACTGACACCTTTCCTTCTTAAAGTGATAAGAGATGTAACAAACAAATCTGTTGAATGATGAATGAATGAATGAATGAAACAAACACATGCGTAAAGCTCAACTGCTATAGTAATGTTTTGAAGACTGGTGATCCAAAGTAAGGTTTTTTCAAAGTATTTTCAGATGATGCAATACTTTACTCATAACTCCCCCAGTAATGCCTTCTTTAGTAAAACAACTTGGATCAGTCTAGTCAGGGGAAGATTTCCCTAACGCCTCACACATAAACCAATGTATATTTAATGTAAAAATGACGGCCTGACCAGGATGACAAAATGCAACAGCTTTCTTGGGTTCTTTGCTAAAACTGGGAATATAAATCAGTATTGCATCTTGCTACAAACAATTCTTTAAGCTGTGAAGGCCTATCTGAAGTAATAAGAACCCAAACTGTCTTTGACCACTACCCAAAAACTGCCAAAGTCACCCAGTGGTTGAAGCAGGAAGGTGGGTTTTGCCCTTGGAGATGAACATGTCCAGTTGTTCACCACATTCCCAAGCTGGGTAAGATAGGCCCACTCAGACCCCACCCCTACCCAGTTCAACCAGACAGGAAGTGACTGCTCCTAGTCAGGCAACAAAGAGGATGTATTAAAAGTAAATAAAAAATATAATCCCCAGATTTCCCTCGAGTTACAGGGAACATAGTGTAGAATAAAAACAAAAATAAACAAATAATTAAAACAAACATGTGAGTGCAGTCTGAGGTCCAGCAACCCTTGGGTGGAAATGCAAGGAAAGAAAATGAGAGTGACAAAAAAGGATAAAAGCACTGTAGAGTGAGGTGAAGTACAAATAGACTAGAGGGCTAGCAATGAGTAAGGCAGGTGGCTGATGGATCAATCAGTGAAGTGTCTAGGAAGCGATTGCCATGATAAAGCCAATCATACTATTCCTTAAACCCAGTTCGACCAGGCAGAAAGTTGCCACCAATGCTCAGGTGCCAAACAGGAAGTCAGATAAAGTGAGGACAGCAAAATATACTGTCAAACCAGTTAAATTGTAGCAAAAAAAATTTAAAAAAAGGTCCACTTGTTACTCGGAGTGCAAGGAGCACACAGTACAAAAATATTTTAAAAAATCAAGTGAGCACATACTGAGGTCTACAAAACCCTTAGAGGGAAATATAAAGAATTAACATGGGGACAGTAATGAGAAAGATGAAGTCAAGTTAGGCAAAGGTTCTGGCGGCCTAACAATGAGGCAGGCAGGTGCTCCTTGGCTCAATCTGTAAATCAGTCTGAATCTTATTCACTCAGTCTAAAAGTTAACAATTAATGGTACTCCTAAGACAACATGCTGGTCAATATTCACAATACCTATGCTAGCAATATTATGTTTGTGAACAGTGTAGAATAAGTCAGTTGTTTAGAAGTGGAAATTATCACTATTTATACAGCTGATTCTGGTCAGTTATTGGGAATATGTATTGTGAAGTCTTGGCGAATATCAGATAAGGAGCAGCTGAGAATGTAAAACGTTTTTGTAAATTGGTCATAATAATTTATAACCTTTCTAGCACAAGACGAATCCTGGATGAATGATGTGGGTGGAAGAAGATGCTGGTGTGGATTGATGGGTAAACAATCATTAAAAAGAAATGTGGGAAACCACAGCAGCTTCTTACTAATTTTTGTAGTAAGACAAAATCCAACAAAAAATTATTATATTAAAAGAAACAACTTTTGAACCTCCTGTTATAGATCACAGGTGAGCTAATAACCAATAAGAATTACATAGCATCCTAGGCAGATGTGCCTGGGCCATGTTTGATCACACCCAGCAATACTCTGCAGCAGTCCTTAGGTCGCTAGACTGCTGCCACACCACACCTCATACCACTGTAGGAGCTTCACCTGTACCCTCTGCCAGTTATCTAGCAGCCATCCACCCACAGCCCCACACAAATGCTAACAACGTCCTCAACACCCCCTCCCAACACACTCACCACACAAGCACCAACAATGGCTACACTTCCACCCTACACCAGACGCCGCAGTAAATTTGCACATCAACACCCACTCGCATGCATGCTTATCAACACAGGATCACTAAGCAAACACACAACTGAAACATGGGACCTTCTGAGCAGTGATGCACTGGACATCCTCTTCATCACACAGACCTGGCTCAACCACTGATCATCTCCTGACATCGCTACGGCAATCCCAGCAGGCTACAAGATCATTTCACAGGACCGCCTTCACAAGCCAGGAGGAGGACTCGCTATCACCTACAATGAATCTATCAAATGCACAACATCCTCAGAGAATGCGACCCCATTCATGGAACACCTGCACTTCAAGCTGCAAATCTCTGAAAAATTTACTTTGAACGGAACCCTCACCTACCGACCACCCGGACCACAAGCCACCTTTACCAACCTCATCACTGACTTTATTGCTCCACTCACCATCGTCTCCTCAGCCTACGTTCTCCTCAGAGACCTCAACTTTCACCTGGAGGACCTAAATGACCCTTGCTCCACATCACTTCTTGAAAGCTTGAGCAACATTAGACTCACCCAGCTCATTACAGAACCAACACACATTGCAGGACACACACTGGACCCCATATTCACCACAAGCAAAAACATCAAATACACCTCCAACACACAGCTCACAAGCTCACATGAACTGACCACTCCATCCTCCACTTTCAGATCAGCACACCTCAAGTCAACACCCCTACCATGTTCAGCACTCCAAACAGTAGCTGGGGCAAAATCACAGAAGCAGACTGGCTCATCACTGATCAGCCTAGCCTCACAGACATCCTTGACAAGGACATCAACAACTGGATCAAGAACTGGGTGGACTCTCTAACACCCATCATACCCAACAAGCATAGAGGATCAAATAAGCAGGTCATGTGGTGTAGAGAAGACCTCTGAGACACCAAACAACACTGTAAACAGCTAGAAAGGAAACAGAGAGCCAGCCACGACACACCTACAGAGCTAGCTACAAGGCTCTACTCAGACGCTATCACCAGCAATCATGTAGACCATCCACTCATGGGCCCCAATGGACCCATAGCCTCACCACATATATAACCTGGGAACATCACCAATCAGCACCACCCTTACCCACATCATCAACACCTCCATCATGTCCGCCACTTTTCCGGATGAATGGAAACCTGCAGAAATCAACGTGCTCCTCAAGCAGCCCACAGCTGACCCGAATCAACTGACCAACTTCAGACCCATCTCCCTGCTCCCCTATCCAGGGAAAGTGATTGAGAAGGCCATTAATAAGCAATTAACAACCCACCTCGAACTTCACCATCTTCTAGGCAATGCACAATCAGGATTCAGAAAGAAACACTACACCAAAACAGCACTCATCGCAGCAACCGACGACATTCAAAACATCCTGGACTGAGGAGAAACAGCAGTCCTCATCCTGCTCGACCTTTCCGCAGCCTTCAACACTGTCTCCCGCAACATCTTCGTCAGAAGATTCCACAAGATTGCCATACAAGTATTCACTCTCAAATGGAACTGTTCATTCCTCCTGGGGAGAACCCAAAGGGTCAGGCTGCCACGCATCAAATCAGATACCAAGGAACTGATATGCGGTGTTCCACAGGGATCATCCCTCAGCCCCACTCTTTTCAACATATATATGACCCCGTTCGCCAACATCATCTAATCACAAGGCATCACCATTATCTCCTACACCGATGACACCCAACTGATCCTCTCCCTGACGGACAAAACAAACACCTGCAGAGCCAACTTCCACAACTACATGACCATGGTAGCAGACTGGATGCGAACCAACTGCCTGACGCTCAACTCTGACAAAATGGAACTATTGGTCTTTGACCACAAGAGCTCCCCCATGGGATTCCAGCTGGTGGTCGTAGGAGCTTGAACCAACACCCACACCCACAGACCATGCAAGAAATCTAAAGATCATCCTAGAAGACAAGCGCAACATGACAACTCAAGCCAACCCAGTGTGCAGCTCCTGCCTCCACATCCTCCACATGCTATGAATGATCTTCAAATGGTTGCCTCAGAACACAAGATGGACCGTCACACAAGTACTCATCACCAACAGGCTGGATTATGGCAACACTCTCTATGCTGGAATCTCAAAACAACTTCTAAACAGACTCAGCCCTTCCAGAACACAGCTGCAAGATGCATACTCGGCCTCATATGCTTCACCCACATCACACCGCACCTCAGGAAGCTTCACTGGCTCCCCATTCACAAGCGCAGCCAATTCAAACTTCTCACTCACACATACAAAGCCCTATACAACACAGAACCAGAACACCTGAACAGCAGCACACACTTTCACTAACCCACCAGACGCCTATGCTTGCACACACTCCCCGCATCCGCAAAAGCAATCTTGGAGGCTGCTCATTCTCCTACATCACACCCAAGACACGTCCTCCCTCAACACATCAGAGCCTCCTTCTCACTTCTTGAGTTCCCCAAGAAGTTGAAGACCTCGCTCTTCATAAAAGTGCCTAGGGACCATACATCTACACACCTTGCCCAAACACCTAGATACCCTTTCGGGTGATTAGTGCGCTATACAAATCAACATAACACAACATTTTAAAATCCATGTAATTAAATATGTGGATGAATAAAACTGATTTCAATAGACCCTGAGGAATTTTTATTTCTGTTCTAGTTTGTAAAATGTGCAGTATGATTGAATACAGTAACTATACCTGAAAGTCTGACTTGCTATTCTCCCTTTGCTTCTAAGAATTACTAATTGACTGGGAAGTAGTACCATTCCACCTTCAGAGTGTACAAAATGTGAAAGGTATTCTAATCTGCTGTTATCATTAGGTAAGTACCAGGTGGATCTTGAGAGCATGGGCCTCTACATATACAGTTATTCTATTCTTCTTCTGACTGAACATGCTGTGGGCTTAAACCTGGTTTGGTGGATCCTTACAGTTCTCCCAGTGCCATTAAAGACACCAGAAAGAGCTACTGGAATTGTTCGTAGGCTGAAGTGAAGTGGTCTGATTTCCTTCAGCCAGATTTTGGTCACCTTTCTTTTATTCTCTTGAGCTTCTAAATTTCTTTCTGTTGGGTCCCTTTGTAGATAATGGGTGAAATAGTCCAACTGTAAGTGGGCCAGGCATCTTCTAAGTTTAATGCATTGGGTTGTTTTGGGGAGAGTCTAGAACATTTTCAGCAATGTATATATAATTGCATTTTAGTAGTTGCTGCTTTTGTGTTTGCTGTTATCTTATGTGTGACAAACTCTTCTGTCCTTTTAAGAGACAAAAACATATATTTAGGTTTTTAGTGTCTCAGACTCTTCAACACCGTAAACCCACATGGTTAGGTGGATAAATTCAAGCTATTCAAATCTGCGTTTGAATAACAATCAGCCAAGACAATTCAATGACAGAGGAAAGCCCAATCCGTTTTCTTATGCAGTTAAATTCAATCTATCTATCAAATGTCTACTTGAAATATTTTGTTGTCAGTCTAGCACTCTGAAATGATCTGTGTACTGTATAAAATTCTGAAATAAATCAATAATGAAATAGTTAAAGGAATTATGAGCTCAGTGAGTTGTGGGCTTGCTGCGGACATCTTGAGAGACCAGCACATTACAAGTATGAATTTTAAGAGGCTTAACTGAGCCTTTCATCCTTCTAAGGCTAAGAAACTGAATCCCATTAAAGTGGATAATGGTATCGCCTCTCATTTACAGTGTTCAAAATAACACAAATTGTAAAGTTAAAATACTGTATAGCAAACAAGTTATTAGTATTAAATGCGAATGATGCGCAACTGTTGGTAATGCAACGCAAATGTCAGCCGCGGTCCGTGAAGGTAACAGCGGTGGGGCTCCGTGGGGGGGGGGGATTTCGAGGGACGGTGCGGAGGGAAAATTAATTATATATTTAATTTTCCCTCTGCATTGTCCCTCGAAATCACCACCCCAACGCCCCACCGCCCCACCGCTGTTACCTGCACGGACCGCGGCTGGCAATTGTCCTGATCCACACATTTGTTCACTACATCTTGCGCTCTGTGGCCATCATTATGAGGCAGGCAGAGTCGAACACTGTCTGCCTGTTTCCAACTAGGTCGGTTTTTCCACACCTGGTTTTTCAGGGTGTGGGAGAACGAGGCCCGGTTTTACCGTGTGGTATGCCACACAGTAAAATCGCAAGAGGCTTTAGCTGCAGCAACAGCCAAGCCACTTTCTCTGGTAATTTTTTCCTGACAGGGATACGCCTACAATTCTCTCTCCTGCCAGACATAACCTTCCCTCCTCTACTGCCCTCACCCCCACCCTCACCATTAGATAACAGATGGTAAATGTATGTGCTAAACCCAGGGAATTGGGATTTCCATGTGGGATTAATTGCCAGAATATTCAATTTCGTACTGTATTTACCCATTCCACAGAGTTTAACTTGTAATAGCACAGTACTGGATCGGATTTACCCCACAGTAAAAGTGAATTTGCATGCAATTTTAGTGTGTGGTAAATCCATCCCAGTACCGTGCAACGCATAATGAGGGCCTATGGAACATAAACAGTTAATCCAATATGAGTCTATCACACAGATTAAGTTCCCAAATAAAATGTACAAAAGAGTGAAATTCAGGTGGATTGGGTATAATTTTCCAACTTTGTGATAAACAGTCCTTGTATTCAAATAGAGACTTCTGTTCAATAAACTAATATATGCATTGTCATTGGTGGTTAGCTGCGATTCAAAATCCTGAAATTACATTTCTCTTTATTGCTTTGCATTGGCATTACGTGTCATTTTTGAAGTTTACGTCAATTTTTGCAATCTCGTGCATTTTCTCGAGAAGATAGGGGCATATTATCAAGGGCCGGCGATAAATATCGCAAAGCGCGCTTAGCGCTTGCATATTTATCGCCGGCTATCTCTGGAATTTATTGCCCGGTTAGCGCGTTATTAACAACGCGCATCGCCGAGGCGATAAAAATGTCAGAGATATCGTGGATATCGCCGTTTTCCATGGGAAACGGCGATATCCTAGATGATAGGGCCTGTGGTCTTAGCCACAGAATCCACCCCCAAGTTAAGTATGCCTTAGTCAGGAATTTAACAGACGTTAAATTCCTGCGTTAAAGCATACTTAACGCGATTAAAATAATCGCTTCCCGCATTGTAAATATCGCGAAGCTGCCTTCGCGATATTTACCCATGTTGTTTCCACAGACACGCCTACTTTGCATCTCATTATCGATGCGAAGTCAGGCGTGCTGGAAACGGAGCAAAATCAGCAAAACACGCGATTGCGTGTCTTTGCTGATAAGGCGATATAATTATCGCCGCTTTTCGGCCGAAAACGGCCGCAAAAGCGGCGATAATTGTTTATCGCCGCCTTGTTAATATGCCCCATAGTGATTGTATTTGAGGGCGTCTTGTCATTTTATATGGTTTATTACTTTAGAGCCCGACACTGCCTCGGAAGCTGCAAACAAGTTTATAAAAATAATTACTCTGCAAAGCATACATTTTCCAGTTGTCTGGGAATGTTTCTTGGCACATTTTTCAGCCTCTTGCACAGAACAGTAAGAATGATGAAATAATATCTACAAAATGTAAAAGTACAGCAAAAGCACCGGTGACATTATGAAGTGTGCTGTGTAGAGAGGCGTTTTGTCAGGTCGTACACATAAAAAGCAAATAGGTTAACAATAAATCCGCAGGTACGGTGATTATTTCTATATTTCCTTAGTTTGGGGCAACCTTTGGATTAAAGCGTTTCTAAAGAAATTAAAGCTTCTCAGAAAGCTTTTTGACATCCGCTTTTGAAGGACAAATACAATTCAAGCGAAAAAAGGGAATAATTGCTACTCCTTGCTGAGTACAGTAACCTCTGAGAACAAATTACACGTGTGAACAATGTGTTAGCTGAAGAAGGCCTATTGAAAGAAAATGAGTGAATTCTCTTTTCCCCTGTAATTACTTTGCTGTACCCAAACATTTATGGAATAGCAAGTGTTGCTTCCTGACTGGAAAAATAGCAGCATGTGGTCTCAGACTCAGCAATTTCACAAATTGAAAACTAGAGGAAGCATGAAAAACATAGAAACTGTTGGTGGACAAAGCACATGCTACGCTGAACATTAAATTACTCCTTAGAGAGAACACGAGCCCAGAGCTGTAAGCATTCAGTACAGGTCTACAAAAAATACTGTTCTAGTGTGTTTTTTGAAGAAGCTAATTTTTAAATTATACATAAATAGCATATTAGGATACGAAGTGGTGAAGAATTCTTTATAAATAAGCAATACAGAAATGAGAGAGGGGCAGACAACTATGGGGGATATTCACAAGAAATGGCGAAAACTATCGCTAACCTCAGTTAGCATGCGTTTTCTTATCGCCGTGTACCGTGGGGAACTATCGCCGTGTTAGCGGCGTATTCACAACACGCCACTAACAGGCGATAGTTTCCCCTACCGGGTCAAATGTCCGGCGATAAGATTAGCGTCACAGCAATAAAAATCGGCACGCTAACGTGAAAAAAGTGACGATGGGCCAATTAGAGACCAGGAACGGCACGCAAATTAGCGCCAGCGCGATTTTTCTCACGTTAGGCGGGAAAAACCACTATAAAATGCCTGCCAAGCAGCCCTAACACCCAAAAAAAAAAAAAAGAAACAATTGAGAATAAGCATGGAGGAAGCTGGACCCAGTACAGAAGCCAACAACAACCCCCCAAACACCCAGGAGGACCAGCCAGAGACCCAGGGGAAGGGCAAGGAGAAGAGGAAGATTTAGACCCGGTTCAGTCCGCAGGAAAACCAGGTCCTGATTGCGGAGGTGACAGAAAGCCAACAACAACTTTTTGTCAGCTCCACAGTGTCATTGGGCACAGAAAATGCAATATGGCAGTCCCTCGCTGCCAAGGTGAATGCTGTCGGAGAGGTGAGGAGGACAGTGGACGACTGCAAGAAGTGCTGGCATGATGCTAAGCGCAAGACCAAGCAGAAACTTGCAGCCAATCTGAAAGCAGCAATGCAGACTAGAGGTAGGAGTTCAGCGCCACAGGAGGAGCTGGATGCGTTGGAGGAACAGTTGTCCCAAGTCATCAGCGAGGAGACGGTGGTTGGAGTTCCGGGACAGGGTACTGCTCAGCATGACCAGACACAACACCAACAGGGTGAGTGACAACCAGGGACTGGGGGGATGGGGATAGATGGGCCTAATGGCACCCATGCACAATTAAATATATTGCAGTGCACACCCACAATGACTGTGGATCATGTCCCGGATACCCTTGGCCCTGGTGGCATAGACACATATCACCCTACTCACACAATACATTGCAAGACACATATTGGTGGGCTCACAGACCTGGAAATGTGCACATAAAAGTCCAGCAAATATAGTCCAAGTATCATATCAGACCACAAAATAAGGGCTACATGAAAGAGCAAAGGGCCACATTGATTGGAGATGCGGCAGGGTGTCTACATGGCCCCCTGCCTCAACACCATGCATATGCATGTTCCCGTATGTCTGAGTCGTGTGCAAGATTGTGCATCAAGGGTGACACTACTGCACATACTCAATCTTGCACACAACTCAGACACACGGGCACAATGGTGCTTGGGTGCTGACATTGCTGGCAGCATGCCCACTCGTGCACATGATCAGTCACATACACACTGCATCCTCATTTTTGAATCAGAGAGATGCGGGCCGGGGCAGACCAGTCGTATATGCGTGGTGTTGAGGCAAGGGGGCCATGTAGACATCCTGCCGCATCTCAAGTTAATGTTCCCGCTTGCTCGTACTGGAGATGCAGTCCTGTGTACACCAAGTGAGAAAGTATCTAGTGAATCTGCATACCATAAACACATGCATTGTCACAACAAAGTGATCATGTAGCCTACTGGCTAAAAGGTGCATATCCCACAATGCACACAATCAGCAGACCTGAGTCAAAATGTAATGTAATACAATGAGCAGGGGGGATATGCCTACAACACTACAGTGCATGGACAATGCATTTCAGGAATGTGTCACCCAAATATGTACCACATGACTTGTCCGTGTGCCATATTCACAGAACTACAATGTCCCTGTATAGATGTCTGACAACGTAAGTATGACAACAAGCAAGGATAGCAAAGTAGCACCAAATAATGACAAGTAGCTAAATTGCACCATCACCCCTTAGGCCAAATTGCACTCCTCCACTATCAAGTGTACACATCTGCCATACAGAAAGCTGCATTCCACATCAGTCCTGTTGTGAGTTGCCCATTACACCATTATGTGCATGTAAACCTATCAGTCTGGTAAGTCAACAGTGTCAGCTAAAAAATAGGCAGTCATGGTCCTTGTCATCCACACGCAAAGCCCGGCATTTAAAATTCTGAACCATTACAGCATGTATCATCCATGGGAACATCTGCGTGGCAATAACACAAACACACATCACCCTGCCATTTGCATCTGTTGGGAGGGGGGCGGAGACAGGGCCTGAGCACCACTAATACGCCTTGGTAAATCCACATCCATCAAATCCAGGCCCACTCATACACCACACGTGGGGTCAATGTTGAGTGTAATGGGTGTTGACACTGTCTGTACAGCCAGCATAAACAAGGGAAACTCAACCTGCACCATGCTCACAACGGGTAAGCCAACAGGAGGGCAGTAAGCAATGCATGCAAGAAAAAAGTTGACTGACGACATGCACACAAGATAAAACACAATAGCCAAAGCTAGCTGGATGCACATTGTGCAGCACACATAGGAACAGTAAGTAGGCCTTCGTTGCAAAGGTGCATAAAGGGGGCCCATCTCACACATAACTATTCTCGAACCGAACCCATGCACATGTACAGTACCCAGCAAATCTGGCTGTCTGTGAGCCACACTGACAAAGCAAGTGACAATGCATGATGAATAGCATGCCTGCCCACCCAACATATTAACAGGGTGCAGGCCACGTCACTGAAGTGCATGAGTGTGGACTTCATCCTTAAAGGAGCGGGTCACACTCTGACACTTCCTCATGTACATACAACCCCTGATGTAAACAAGACATAAGCTGCCAAACAATGCACAAGTGTCCCAACTCTGACCAAGACCCATATTTAGCCCACCTTGCAACATCTCACCATTGTAAAGGGACGTGAGTGAAAGGCTTGAAAGGGATAAGGGGCAGCAATACCAAAGCTGCTGGGGGACTCTACCACAATGCAGTGCGCACACACACATCAATCTGAGCTACTCAACATTGACTACAATGTGGGACAAACTGCATCACTTTCACAACTCAACAGAGGACACAACTGGTGCCGCTTGTGTGTAGAAATTAGCCATTCGCATGTGTCATAGCTGTAAACTGTGAGATGACAATGTACAACTACAATGTCACATCTGTGATGTTGCACCAATAATCACGATCCGCAAAAAAACATGCATCTCCTCCCAAACTGTCACAATGGACATTGTCATGCAGTCTGCTTGTAAACTCATCCAATGCATGTTCATACATGAAACACACAGTTAAATTGCATCTCCCCTTTACATTGCAGCGGGAGAAACATCACCTCCTGAACAGCAGCCTGTCCCACTCTTCACTGATGAAGAAGAGATTCGCCACCATCAACACGGACACCCTCCAACAGCTGCTAGACTCACTCAGCACCCCATCTCCAGGAGCGTGGCAATCCAGCCGCGTCGTGCAAACTCCACCCCTTGCACAAACCACACAGCAGCAAACACCTACCACCACAGCTGTCTCACAGGACCTTGAGGACCCACTACTGGCATTACAACGTCGTGCGGTAGAGGTCCAGCAGGAGATGGCTGATCTGGTGCGGGTGGGGTTTGACAGCCTGGCGGCCAAACTTGATGCCATACGTGGGTGTCTGAGTCCCATTCAGGACCACCTACAGAACATCTCAGACACCCACAGTCCGCTCCATGCCCTCCGACATTCCATGGCTGACATTGCTGGAGTCATGACTCAGAGACAATAACAACTGTCCAGTCAGAGTGACTCCAGTGATGGCAGCCAGGAATTGGGCCGCATGCGTCAAATAATGGAGAACATGGAGCGGATGCAAGCGGAACAAATGGCTGCCACGGCTGCACATCAACGCAATGTAGCTGGAATCTTCCATGCCCTGCAACTGATCATCACTGCATTGCTGCAGCAAGGTTTGGCACAGATGAATGCTGCTGCAGCTTCTACATCCACATCTCCGCCCCCTGATGTGTCAGTGCCTCACAGTGCTGCAGCCAATCTACCACCAAGCCCATGTGAGGCACATGAAACATCAGAGGAGGAAGATGTGGATGAATCTGCATTTTTGCAAAGAAGAAAGCGGTAGCATTCATCTATGCCAAATGGCCTGTTTCTCCTTGGATCTGGGCTCAGCATCATGGCCTGTAGCATCATCTTCCACTGTCCCCGATACACTCTGTGACGCCCACCTTGGACCTCGACATGGACTGCCATATCATGTCTTGTTCCCAATGACACTGCAATCAGCCTGCAGACTGAACTCTGCCTCTTCTTCAGGACATTTCCCCCTAAAATTACTCTGACTGGCCCTCCACTGGGCATCAATGGAATGTGGGGATTGTTTGGCCAAGTACTGGTCCAGTCTTCACCAATGTCAACAGACGTGTAAATAAAAATTTGAACTCACACAGATGTGTGTTGTCCATGATCAATCAAGTATAGGGGTCTTTAAAAATGTAGGCACAATGAATACACCAAAAGGTACACCAAGGGAAATAAGGGAAATGTACATGTTTAACTGTGACCCAGATAGGCAGTGAGATGACCAGGTATGAGTGAACTAGCTGTGCCCTCATTGCTCCAATACAACAATCTAGCAACATCCCAAATTAGCCCCACGTCCATTAAGGAAATAGGCATGTTTGCAAAAATGTCCAAGTCTGTTGCAGGCCACAAGTAGTGTCCCCCTTTACAATTGCTAAAATCTATCTCTTGCCAGATCTACTCACACTCTACGGGGTGGACAAAGCCTGTTGTGATGTTGCGCATTGCATGTCACATCCCAAGATGGTGTACAACATATTCACATTGATGAAGATTCGTAAGGGCACATGTCTACCAGCCACAATTTGAACCACAATGTCTGCCTCAGTGAAGTAGAGTTGGCAATAGGGATTCACCCCAAAGTGCAAGGCGTCAGTCAGCCCCTTCCTGTGGATGAACAATGCTTACGATATTAAGAACCCTCTCATGCTGTGACCACTGTGACCGGATAGGGAAATGTGACTAGGGATGTGTGGTGCACTGCACGTAGCATATAGTCAGAAGCAGTGCCACCATTTCAAGGGTGGCATCACTATGAGCCAATGCCAAAAGTTACAGCTGGGAGAAGTGGCCATGACACTGGCACTACAGGGAGCAATGCAACATTCCCCCTCTTGTGTGCTGCAGAACAGTGTGCCCGCCCAAAAACTTCATCTGGGACAAATTCAAAACTTTCCAACTTTAGTGATTCACAAAAGGCATTTAGAAGAAGTGAAGTCAGTATACCTAACTGGACTACTCCTAAACGCCGTTTGTGAATACCGTAAATCGTAAAGTCATGACTTACTCTCAGATGACTTTTGTGAATCACGCCCACTGTTCTGCCATATGCCATTCACAATGGCCCCACAAAAATACTACTTCCTGCATGGCCCAGAGGTTGAGCCTCCAAACACAGTAACATATAATTCGAATGAAGATGCCACACTTGCACTACGCAGCAAGTGTGCCAAGGTCTGTGCATTGTAGATGGACTCTGCACCAGGAGCATGTGATATGCAGGGGTTTGACGTAATCTGTGGTACCTGGCGAATACATCCATCTCCATGATGGATAACAGTAGCAACTTCAGAATCCTCTCAAGGCCATGTCCCTACGTTGTGTTGTAAATGGGCAGCAATGTGCTGGGCAACTCCGCGAGTCACACTTCAGATGTTGAACTTCAAAAACTACTGTCCCTAGACTATGTCGTAAATTTTACCTGCCACCCTGTTATCCATGCAATTTTAGTGTGCACACATCTAATGTATCCTGACACAATCCATCCTCCTTCTAAGTAACATGTCAGGACCACACTTACACATTCAATGGATTGTCCAGTGATGGTATGAGTTGCATACAAGGTAAAAAGCCACACTCCACCACATCACCCCTGACATAAGTGCAAGCAGAAATGTAAACTAGTAACCATTTATTATAAAAGTAAAAAAATTAACTATCCTAAACTAACACTAATCATCACTAATACTAATCTAAGAAAACTAACTAGAAAAAAGTGATTAAATACCTAAACTATCTACCCTAACTAATCCTAAACACACAACAACATATCTAAGACATCAACCCCCCTCCCACCCTTAAGGCACATCATGAGACAGGACTAAGACATCTAAGCTATACATATACTAATTACACAGTTAAACTACACAAAGATATATTTTTGGGGTATTATTTAAAAAAAAAAAAAACATTTTATACAACAAAGACATCAACCCCCCACGCAAAGGAAACGGAAACCTATTGCCCAAATACTATATAACAATAAATATCTAAAACTACCTTAAAATCTAACACTAACTATACCTACACTAAAACTACACTACCTAACACTTAAAATACTTACCTAACACTAACTAAAAACATAGGAAAAACATTGGAGGAAGGGAGAAGAGGGGGATGGGGCTCTACATGGCCAGTCTTTAATGGAGTCCAAGGGGTTTTCTCCTGTCCTCCATGTGCCTGGACTGCTCAGCCATTTCCCTCCTTAGCTCTGCCACATAACATTGTTGTCCAGCAATGTCCTCCTGTCCTGCACAGTGAATGGCACCACCTGATCTGCTGGTGCAGGTGGCATTGTCCCTTGTGTGTGGGGTGTTGTAGGGGGATGGGACACTGCCTGTCCACGCCGGGACCCACCACTGACGCCAGAGGGGCCTGGGATGGCCTGTGTACCACTCTGTCTGCCACGTGTAGCAACCTCGGGTACCGACTTCCAACTCCCGCTTGCCTGGTCTTCCTGGTATCTCCGTGCCATGTTGCAGTACCCTTTCTATACCTTCTCAATGTGGCGGTAACTGTCCTTCCTCACCTGGAAGGCGTGGGACTCCTCTGGCGTCATGTTGTCTGTAAAATATGAACAATGTGAAATTGTGAGTCCTTTATAGTATGTCAATGTTCTTCATTCAATTCTGGAATACAGGATCACTTAAATATGGGAGCCTACACTCTACCGTAACTATGTGTAGTCAGAGAGTGACCTGGACAACGAAATCCAGAATCCTGGATCAGTGACTACATGCTGGGTAGACTGACATGACAGTGCATGGCATGGGACATGTACAGTCACAACCAAATCAGACTGTCAGGTTCAAATGATAGTGCTTTGACATACCCTGACTGAGGGTGACATGTACAAGGAATCGGAGGAGGGAGGCATTAGCCCTCCGTGTGTAGCGCCACCCTCATCCTCTCCTGTAACAGTACTGCATCATATGTACAATGCTCATGTGCAGCCCTGCATGTCCTCCAGCGACTGTGTGCAGTTCATCAAGTCAGCGCAAACACAGGCACTCTTGCACAAGAGTGCAAGGGTGTCTGTGTGCAGCTGTGCTTGTAAATGTGTAGGAAGGTTACCCTACCTGCACAGGGGCAATCCTGGGACAGCCCTACTCACACTTTCATCTGTGCTGCAACATGCAGCACACATGGAAACACGTCAGGTGGCTGAACACTGACTTGTACTTGAGGCGCTGGCCCTCTCTCCACCACTACTTCACAATAGATGACGCATTGCTGCTGAGAGGGGGACACATCGTTTCCTCTAATTAGTCAATCATGCATGTCTTGGATCCGCTAATCTCACTCCATAGTCCATTCAACTACGCAGGCCTTTACAACGCAAACTGTCAAAATGCATTCCCCATTGTAACCGCACCCTGGAGTCATATTGGTTATTATGTTCTTATGGGTAATGCTTCCTCTCAGATAGCGTTGTAGAGCCCTGCTTTGTAAAATATATGGCACAGCAATAAATGCAGAGCTAAAGCATGTGGGGTAAATGAATGCGGAGTAATGTTACCAATTTGGACAGAGGGGCTCGTACACCTGAGCCAGAGTCGACCAGGGAATGACCCCAAGGAGACAGCTTGACACCATTGCAGTAGCCAAACATGCCAATGAGATTCATAGGGCCATCTTTGCTAGGTGTTTGGGGAATGTGCCATTGATATGCTTGGCTCAAAGCTACGCACTGCTACTTCTCTGAAGCTGGTATGCAGCATACCTACAAATTAACGGTGCCGACCTGTGTCTGGGCACGCACGGCCGGAAAAACACTGCCTTCTTGTGCATGATCGGGCCCACTTGCACAGTCATCTCAGTCAAGGATGTACATGCATTCCATGTCTGCTGATACTCATCACCAACACCACTTACATTTCTCCTCTCCTATCAGTGCGCTCTGTAATCCACATGCATGTGCTCTGGTGACAGAACACATAGACCTAATTTCCATGTGTATCACTGACTGGGGATGTGCAAAGTTACAACTGGTATACAAATGCATAGCTCCACCTTCACTTACAGATTTGTACACACTTCTGACTTCCACAATACATCATCACACTGTAGGCAAGGTACATGTGCTACACACCAGTAGCGGTCGGTGGTGTGAGTGCCGCCGGGCGCTGACGTGGGGCGGGGGGTAGTAAACTATGGATTACGGGCGATTACAGGTAAGTACACATATAAATAAATAAAACGAATTTTGTTTCTCGCGCTGCATCGCCAAATGTGATGCAGCGCGAGAAACGAAATTTGTTTTATTTATTTAAATGTGTACTTACCTGTAATCGCCCGTAATCCGTAGTTTACTACCCCCCACCCTGCCCCTCTCCCGCCCTACGTCAGCGCCCTGCGGCACTCCCACCACCGACCGCTACTGCTACACACCCATACTGCATGCCACAATGTTGATTATTTGACCCAGACATTCATGATACCGCACTATGCCAATATATGATGTCCGAACTCACCAGTGGCGTGTGGGTCCTGGAAGGTGTCGACATCCCCCTTTGTGATGAGAGGTCTTCCTGCTGTGAGACATAAAAGAGAAATATGTGTTGGTATCAGACGTAAAATCACACGTGTCATATTCATCATACAAATCATCACCATAACTGAAAATGCTCCGTAACTGTAATGTAGCGTTTCATGTTGGCTACATGATTGCGTCGAATTTGCCAGCTATTCACACAAGACCTGTGAATACTGAGTCAGACCAAACAAGACAATAATGATAGCAAACTTGCACATACTAGTTGTGTGACACATTAACAAGGCCCCATTTCTACATGCAACCTGATGTTATACATGCTCTGTGTACGATTGCTACGCTGCAGATAGCACAAGGCTGTTTCACAGATGGTGGTATCTGACACTCTGGAGATGTCATATTTCCTTTGAGCAATTGTTCATATCTCACACATTGTCACACGGAGCCTATGTACAAGGGCAGCGTAGCTAACTTACCACAATTTATTAGGACAGCATTTTGACACTCCCTTATGGGCAGCACACAGGTCCCAGTAACAATGCCTTGGATTGTTCATGTACAGTCACCCTTCCTGTACACAAACAATCTTTATCCTGCACGCAGTATTGCGCAAGGGTGCCAGCCTTGGCACTACAGTGCTAAGTGTTGCACCAGCGCTGTGGGTAACACAAACATGCACCCAATGCTTGTCAATATGATGCAGCGTTGTGTTTCTGATGTGCCAACGTTAGGCATGGACGCATTACGTCGCACGTCACAGTCTGCCACATTTTAGCATTTGGACACCAGTGTGTCTCAAACAGCATTTTTGGCTTTTTGGTACAGTGTATATAATTAGATTTTGAGATTGAACTTACCACACTCTATGCCAGAGATGACTCCCAGGTGGTGCAACAGGTCACCCTCACGGCCCAGTAAATCCTGCCAGCGGTGCTTCCATTGGCGCACAGTTCGGTGCACTCCAAAGACACGCTGCATCTGCACCCGCACACGCTCCCATCCCACCTTCCGCACACTGACCGCATATCCGGAGAGGATACGGCCTCCCCTCTCCACCATCAAGGGCAGGTAAAACTTCACGAGCCATATGAAGCCCCCCAATGCCCCCTCGGACATCCTGCCCTCCCTGCCCAAACCCACCATCTCCCTGCACACACCTAAACCAACTGCCAAAAATAAAGAAACCCAATATAACAGCCCCAACAACTACTAAGAAAGTTAACTACCCCAAGACAAACACCCGACAAGATTGAGGACAGGAGGCAATAAAACAGGTAACAACAAGTACACCACACTTCACAGAGACACTATCGACAGGACACAGGACACAGCAACACTCTCAAAATCTCCAATCTGCACCATACAACACCATACACCTCCAGCACTCTCCACAATCACCAGCAATGTGCTCAAAAGAGAAAGTGAAAGTTCACAGCACTCCTCCTGTAAACAGGAAGCATGCAGACATCACTTCCTGTGTGTTTGCGGCCCGTTTTTTGACAAAGCGGTGAAAATCTGCACGCAAATAGGCCTAGGGGTAATATTTCGTATTGTTCAATGTGTTTAGCGATGGTTTTTCCATCGCGAGTATGAAAAAAACATCACGTTGACGTGAATGCGGGCAGATTTTGCACGCTAAGTGCAGATTCTTACACAGATGAACAGTCTTAGATGAAATTTCATTTCAGCACCCCAAAAACACAATGAGGGGCTTGTTTTAACCCCAAATAACACCCTAAAATCCATAGTTTACTAAAAATGACACCCTAAAATCCATAATTTACCCCAAATGACACCCTAAAATTCATATTTTACCACAAGTGACACCCTAAAATTCATAGTTTACCCCAAATGACACCCTAAAATGCATATTTTACCCCAAATGACACCCTAAAATTCATAATTTACCCCAAATAACACCCTAAAATTCATATTTTGGCCCATATGACACTCTCAAAAATAGATTTTAGTAGCAGAATTGACACCCTACAAAGGGGTCGATTCCGGTCCCGGCTGGAAGCGCACCTAACAGTATTCGTCCGGAAAAAAAAACAGCCGATTGCGTGTTTCCCGACCGATTCGAACATTCGTCCGGACGAACAAGTACGATGCGTATAACAACCCAGTTTCCGAGCGAGCCGTACTTACCCAATTCAGCTCCTGTTCCCCGCCCGAGCCGGATCCGTAAACGCCGAATCGAGTCGTACGGAAGCAAACACACAGCACCTTCCGGCCGGACGAGTACGATGCGCACTCCGTACGCGCCGAACCCGTCGCTACGTCCGGGGACGTTTGAGCATCCGGGCGAGCCGTACATAAGCTCCGTTTCGCGCCACAAGACGATCCACGGCTACGAGACGAACAAGCCTGCTACGAGTACGACTCGAAGACACGAGAAACCCGAACGAGACGATCCAAGCATGAATCCCATTGCGCAGGTCCTACCTATACTCTACATCTATTACCAGGACCGGCACGGACGCGTACGGCGCAGACGGTAAGTCAAACACCAACAATACAAACAAACGACACGTACCCAAAATATGTCACACACACATAGGGATGCACAAATTACGTACACTAGCAACAGTAGAACCATAGGGGTGGGATGGCCATCACCAATGCCATACACACCCATAGGGGGATGGATGCCTACCACCAACACCACCCTACCACCACCCCTACTCAGGGGGGGCTGGATGCCTACCACTACCATCACCCCTACTCAGGGGGGCCTGGATGCCTACCACCACCCCTACTCAGGGGGGCTGGATGCCTGCCACTACCACCACCCCACTCAGGGGGGGCTGGATGCCTGTCACTACTACCATCCCCACCCTTATGGGGATGGATGCCTACCACTACCACCACCCCTACTCAGGGGGCCTGGATGCCAACCACTACCACCACCCCTACTCAGGGGGGGCTGGATGCCTGCCACTACCACCACCCCTACTCAGGGGGGGCTGGATGCCTGCCACTACCACCACCCCACTCAGGGGGGGCTGGATGCCTGTCACTACTACCATCCCCACCCTTAGAGGGATGGATGCCTGCCATTACCACCACCCCACTCAGGGGGGCTGGATGCCTGTCACTACTACCATCCCCACCCTTAGGGGATGGATGCCTACCACTACCACCACCCCTACTCAGGGGGCTGGATGCCTGCCACTACCACCACCCCTACTCAGGGGGCCTGGATGCCTACCACTACCACCACCCCTACTCATAGGGGGCTGGATGCCCTTCACTACTACCATCCCCACTCATAGGGGCTGGATGCCCATCACTACTACCATCCCCACTCATAGGGGGCTGGATTCCCATCACGACTACCATCCCCACCTTTAGGGGGCTGGATGCCTGCCACTACCACCACCCCACTCAGGGGGGGCTGGATGCCTGTCACTACTACCATCCCCACCCTTAGGGGGGTGGATTCCTGCCACTACCACCACCCCACTCAGGGGGCTGGATGCCTGTCACTACTACCATCCCCACCCTTAGGGGATGGATGCCTACCACTACCACCACCCCACTCAGGGGGCTGGATGCCTGTCACTACTACCATCCCCACCCTTAGGGGGATGGATGCCTGCCACTACCACCACCCCACTCAGGGGGGCTGGATGCCTGTCACTACTACCATCCCCACCCTTAGGGGGATGGATGCCTACCACTACCACCACCCCTACTCAGGGGGGCCTGGATGCCTGCCACTACCACCACCCCTACTCAGGGGGGGGCTGGATGCCTGTCACTACTACCATCCCCACCCTTAGGGGTCTGGATGCCTGCCACTACCACCACCCCACTCAGGGGGGGCTGGATGCCTGTCACTACTACCATCCCCACCCTTAGGGGGATGGATGGCCACCACTACCACCACCCCTACTCAGGGTGGGCTGGATGCCTACCACTACCACCACCCCTACTCAGGGGGCCTGGATGCCTGTCACTACTACCATCCCCACCCTCAGGGGCTGGATGCCTACCACTACCACCACCCCTACTCAGGGGGCTGGATGCCTGCCACTACCACCACCCCACTCAGGGGGCTGGATGCCTGTCACTACTACCATCCCCACCCTTAGGGGGATGGATGCCTGCCACTACAACCACCCCACTCAGGGGGGGCTGGATGCCTGTCACTACTACCATCCCCACCCTTAGGGGGATGGATGCCTGGCACTACCACCACCCCACTCAGGGGGGGCTGGATGCCTGTCACTACTACCATCCCCACCCTTAGGGGGATGGATGCCTACCACTACCACCACCCCTACTCAGCGGGGGCTGGATGCCTGCCACTACCACCACCCCTACTCAGGGGGGGCTAGATGCCTGTCACTACTACCATCCCCACCCTTAGGGGGCTGGATGCCTGCCACTACCACCACCCCACTCAGGCGGGGCTGGATGCCTGTCACTACTACCATCCCCACCCTTGGGGGGATGGATGCCTACCACTACCACCACCCCTACTCAGGGGGGGCTGGATGCCTGCCACTACCTCCACCCCTACTCATAGGACAGGTAATGCATGACACAACCAGCATACTCCCACATAAGGAATGTCTGAAAATTACATCCCCCCCAACACCATGACAAGCGTGTGTAGTCTGTGACAAATGCCTACAACACTGAACATGACATTGAACATACAATGTGACCCCCTAGCACAAGTGTCACACATAAATGTGTGTGGCCTCCACAATGCAAGCCGACCATAGCCACTGTGGCAATGGGGTTGAACACCCCATCACCACAGCGACCAAAAGGTAGGTGTGGGGTCCATAGCTGATGCACCTTTTGAACAGTGTGGCAATGGGGCCCAAAGCCCCATCAACACAGTGACCAAAAGGGAAGTGTGGTGTCCATAGCTGATGCACCTTTTGAACAGTGTGGCAATGGGGCCCAAAGCCCCATCACCACAGTGACCAAAAGGTAGGTGTGGTGTCCATAGCTGATGCACCTTTTGAACAGTGTGGCAAGGGAGCCCAAAGCCCCATCACCACAGTGACCAAAAGGGAAGTGTGGGGTCCATAGCTGATGCACCTTTTGAACAGTGTGGCAATGGGGCCCAAAGCCCCATCACCACAGTGACCAAAAGGTAGGTGGGGGGTCCATAGCTGATGCACCTTTTGAACAGTGTGGCAATGGGGCCCAAAGCCCCATCACCAAAGTGACCAAAAGGGAAGTGTGGGGTCCATAGCTGATGCACCTTTTGAACAGTGTGGCAATAGGGCCCAAAGCCCCATCAACACAGTGACCAAAAGGGAAGTGTGGTGTCCATAGCTGATGCACCTTTTGAACAGTGTGGCAATGGGGCCCAAAGCCCCATCACCACAGTGACCAAAAGGGAAGTGTGGGGTCCATAGCTGATGCACCTTTTGAACAGTGTGGCAATGGGGCCCAAAGCCCCATCAACACAGTGACCAAAAGGGAAGTGTGGTGTCCATAGCTGATGCACCTTTTGAACAGTGTGGCAATGGGGCCCAAGCCCCATCACCACAGTGACCAAAAGGTAGGTGTGGTGTCCATAGTTGATGCACCTTTTGAACAGTGTGGCAATGGGGCCCAAAGCCCCATCACCACAGTGATCAAAAGGGAAGTGTAGTCAGGGTAAAAGCTGCCAAAGCCAAACTGCATGGATGATTCCTGGTCACACAACAACAAACACATCAGTGGCATAGTAGTGCTTGTGTCCCATAGCAACATAGATTGGGTGAGGCAAACAGTGCAGTGCAAATAAAACATACCTTTGGCCATGTGCATACAAACATCACCCATGGGGTCTCACATTGTCAACATTCACAAATAACACAATGACAGAAGTGACCATCATAATGCAGACCCACATATCTGCACCAATGGACACACAAATGTAGATATCCTAGGGAAACTGTAGATGTCAGGTGAACAAATACCATACCATGGCAGCAATGGGACATACAAACCATGATTATTGTGCTGACTGATGACCTAGGAGTCCCAGGGACAGCAGGGGAAAGCCACCAAACAACATACAGCCAATGGCACACTAAAGACATGCCAATGCAGTGGTGCAAATGCACAAACACAAACAGGCAGACCCACACTGCATATCAAACACAACAGGTGATGGGGGTGTGTGCCAGTGTCCCCAGGCAACCACACAACACATGAGGAGGCCTGAATTCCAATTACACAGATGTGTATACAGTGCCATACAAAAGTAACTCATGGATCGGATTCCCCTATGTGGGCAAAAAGGCATTGTTAGATGAGAGGGAGCCCAAATTACACATGTCACACAAGCTAGTAGGAACAGCAACTAACACAGCAAGAGACAGACCCACCACAGCACTACCCCCAGGGACCCCACATTGTGGTGACACTGCCCTGCATGATAATCCCACTGTGATGACAAAGATAGATGTCATTCACACTGTGAACCACAGCCATGTGTCCTGAGCAACAAACTACCATCACACCTACACAAGCACAAATCAAACAGCACGGCCTGCCAGCCATGGCCAATATGGAGGTAGGGGTCTAGCCGTGCAACAACTCACATTTGCACACACTCAACACCACACACCTTGATCTCCACCAATGTGCAGCAGTGAAGCTCACATGGACTGGTGACATTGCACATGCACCCATGACAATCCCAGGGGTGGTGGGGGGAACTAAGGTGCAGAAACCCATCACACATGGCCAGTCAACAAGAATCGTGAATGTCTGACACACTGCACACTACGCGGTACATGGGCATGACGTGAAATCCACCACAATCAATGGGATCCTGGCCATAGTCACACACCAATGAAGAAGACAAGGTGACACACAAAGAACACACGTACACAACACCCAACATTGCAGCTCTGACCCTGAGGAGTGGCAGCAGTCACACACACAACGTGTCACAATCACTGAAAGCTACCATAGACTGTAAATTACATGACATGTGTAACCAACAAGTGCCAAGGGGAATCCTAATGTGTCCCATCTGCGTTTGCCCACATCCCCAGCCCTGACAACAAAGACAACCTGGGATGACAACCTGATGAACCTTAGTTAGCCATGCACCCACATCCCGGAGTAACCAGGTCCAAGATGTTGGATGAACACAGAACAATTCAGCAAGCATCAGAAACAGGAACAGCCGTAGGGACACAGCCTATGTAGGAAAAGGGAAGGGTACACGCACAGACATGCTTACACAACACAAAACACGGGCCCAGGCAATGTCACGGGATTACACACTGCCATGAGGGCACTCCACTGCTGTGGAAGGTCCGCTGTGCCAAGCCTTGTCTGTGCACGACTCAAACATGTCGGCAGAACACTCGGTCAGTGAGTCAACAACTACAACACACTGAAGGCTCTGCTCACATCAGCCTGGGTACGGGAGTGTCACGTCAGTCATCTGCATACACCCAAAACACGTGTCAAGCAAGGTGCACTGTATACACTGATGAGTCCTTCAACATTGGTGTGCTAAACTGCATGTCCAGTGGAGATGGGCACACAGTCAGGGAAATAGAAACATTGAACAGTGGTAAGCCCACCAGATGTGCATCACTGTAAGACAAAGATGTTAATTTACAAGTGCAAAACGTACATCCCTGTGTCATATGCTGAACATCACACCCTCAGACTGCAGCAGAGGATGCCATAGATCCAGACTACAACAGGACACACATCCCATGGACCACATGGAGTCCATCACCGCAACACTTCATTTCCCTGATCTGAACACTATTACAACTGCAAATGCATGATGATAACTATGTACATCATGTACATCAAAAGAAAAACCACAAGTAAACAAAAATAGGCTTTATTCAGCAAATGTCAATACAAAATCAGAAGTCCAAATTAAACTAAGGCCAATGGCCAGTCCAAATACACAGTCCCAACAGGGTGATATGTGACAACTTGTCACCCATTGCTTGCCTGCACTGGTAGGGACAGGGGACATCCCCCTTGGAGGGGCATACAAGGGGCAGGCCAGGCACCGCAGGGACAGGATCAGGGGATGCCAGAGTGAGGCAGTGAAGGGGTGGTGGGTGCAGGAGTGTCACCGCAACTGCAGTGGAGGTGTCTGACTCAGGGGGGGCCGGCACCACTGCAGTGCCCGAGTCAGATGGGGTGGTTGTGGACTCCAATGCAGTGCATGCCTCCAAGGGAGTGGAAGGGGGGCAGATGAGGTGGGCAGGACAGAGGGGGGACCCGGTCTCCACACCAGTGGCACAAACAGGCTGAGCGTCTGGGTTGGGGGTGGAAGAGCAAGTGGCAGGGGGGGAGGGCCTAAGCAGTTTGGGGATGCGGTATCGGTGTGTGGGGGAACCTAGGGCAGGGTGTGGCAGTGGAACCTGTGGAGTGGTGGCCTGGGGGATGGAGGAGAGAGACTGGGTGGTGGAGCTGCGTGGTGGTGGTGGTGGTGGTGGGTCTTGCCCTTCCTGGTCCGGGGGACTTCCGAATGGGGTCCTCAGTCTGCCTGCGCCTGGGGGAGGGTGTCCGGGGGCGAGGGGCAATCCCCTCTGTGTGGGTGGACTTCCTCTTCCCCCGGTATGCCGGATCTGCAGGATCGGAGGGGAAGAGGCCGAGGTCACACAGGAAGATCTGCTGTGTAGGTGGGGTTGCAGGTGAGGCAAGGGAAGGGGTCTTGGAGGGAGAGGATTTGGAGGACTGCGGAGTGACTGTGGATGCCTGTGTGTGTGTCTGTTCCCCGTCCCCTGTGTGTGTGGTATCTGTCCCCTGAGGATGCTTGTGTGCACGTCTTGCCTTTCTTTTGGGTGTGTCTGTGCTGCTCGTGTCTGTGTGCTTGGGTGATTGTGCAGGTGTGCATGTGCTTTGGACAGGTAGGGTGCCAGGAAGTGTGGATGGGGCAGAGGTAGGAGGTGGGAGGGACTGCTGGAGGAGGGACCCAGCTGCCGTCAGGGAGGAGTCCATGGACTTATTGCTCCTCTGTAGGGCAGACATACCCGTCGAGATGCCCTCCATGAACGACACCAGCTGTGTCAACAGAGTGGTGTGTGCATGGAGGACACTCAGCATTGCTGTCTGCCCTACATGGAGCTGCCGAAGTAGGTACACAGACTCCTCACTCAGGGCAGCAGGGGACACAGGGGCAGGGGGTGCGGTGCCTGGCACGAAGGAGACACGCTCCCGAACACGGGAGCCTCCACGGACGTCTGGAATTGGAGCCAATGGGAGGGCGGTGCTGGTGGTGGTGGTGGCGGGCCAGACAGACTAGCGGGGTGTGGTGGCTGCTGACACCCACCTCCACAAGGGAGTCATCCTCCGAGCTGCTGTGGTCCTCAGCTGAGGTGGATGGTGCTGAGGACTCCTCGGTGTGGCTCCCCTCGCCCTCCGTGCCACTGGGTCCCTCTGACCACTCGTCGGATGCTGACCCAGTCTGGCTCCGCTGGTCCTCCTGGTCCGTGGAGCTGTCCCCTCCTGTGGCCGTGGATGTATCTGCAAACAATTAGGGAAACAGACAAACATCAGTCACCTGCACTGACCGCACACACCACAGTAAGTACAGCACTTACAGAGCCAGCCCTGGCATCCTTAGTAGAACATTGCCAAAACTCCTCACACAGATTTGGAGAAGCCAATTGTCAGCCTGATGGTCAACCATGGGACTCACACCCCTCCTGCCCTTGCACCCATCTGTCTGGTGCCTGTCTGATGGTAAGACCCCAGTGTGGACACATGCACCACCTACACAGTTGTTGGACATTGCAGGGAACACAGTGAAGTATGTGAACATGCACACATCACATCTCTTTCCACTGAGTCAGTGCAGGTGTCTGGAGAAAGGGATGGCCAGAGTCTAAATAGAAATGCATGTGATGCATACCAGCACCAGACACCATGATGCATCCATGTCCGGATAGTCCATGCCACAATGGGGTGCATGTTGCACATGTCACTCCCCTGCAGGATCACTCTTAGGAAGTTTAATGCCATGACACAGGCATGCGTGCAAAGTCATACATCACTGTCTCCAGTCACATGGCCATGGCAGCCTGCCAACAACAGTCTGCACTGTGTCACAATCCTAGGACATGGGGAATGCAAGTTATGTAACTGACAAGTGCACATGTCCATCCCCCACACACCACATCATCTGAACTAGTATTTGTCCACGTCATGCCAATTGGACATATGGGGGACATGAAACACAACTCCCAGAACCTGAGCACCTCACAGTGTGCTGTGAATGAATAACATCTGCCTGAAACTCACAGTCGCATACACCTGTGTGCACAGTCAAGTGATCAAACATCTATAAGTCACAGAAGTATCGTCTCACATGGTCACATCTCAGATGGCATGCTGAACCCTAACTGACAAACATACCAGTAGTCCTGACAACGAAGCCACAGCACACTGACACAGAGGCAGACACCTGAGGGAACATGTCACTGATCACAGCATGTCAGATGATCCACGGGAGTGGGAGTACAGAGTCTATTGTATGCCCTGGAGTAGGCATGACTGTCCAGCTCCACCTGTAAGAGGGATGAGTCCTGGACAGTAGGCAGGTGTCTAAGCATGTGTGACACACTTGATATGCATACTCCTGAGGCCCAAACATTGTTCCCACCCACAGCATGGGGGTGTGCCAAATACCCCAGGGACATGTGGTGAATCAGATCAGCAATTGGAACACATATCAAAGTTACACCCAGATTACATGTCAGGACTTGGGCATTGTGTGAGCAATTGACCCACCCATGAATCCCACAACATAGTCACCGGAACAAATGCTGTCCCCCACCTTAAGCAAAGCAAAATGCAATGACACAGTCCCCAAGTGACACAATTTCCTGACTGTAAGGGCCACACATATGCGTATCAGATGAGGAGTGGGCATGTCACAATAGAGGGACATGGGTCCTGGACCACAAGACTGATGTACTGTGGAAGTTTAACCAGGCCAGAGGAGGGCACATAGCATGTCAGACAAAGTGCACAGTGCTGTCATCGACTCACCCCCTCCTTGCTGCTGTCTGGCCTTCAGCTGCCCATCCAGGTCAGGGAAGACCACCGCCAGGATCCTGAGCATGTGGGGGTCAGGGTCCGGTGTCCGCCCCTCCTGCGAGGAGGCGACAGCTTCAGCTGGACCCTTGCGATCCTCCAGGTCCAGCCTCGAAGGTCCTGCCACCTCTTCTGGCAGTTGCGGATCCGGCGCTTGTAGTCCCCCACGGATCTTACTGCCCGGGCGATGGTCAGCCAGATTTCCTGCTTCTGGTGGGCATCAACCTGTGAGGATGACAAAGTGAAAATGCCATTACTACACATGCAACATATCCGTGCATCACACAGTTGGATATACATGTCTCAATCACTGGGGCACATGATGTACACATGCATTGCAACGCTGGCTATGAACAGTTTGCCAGCAGTTACTACATGGTATCATTGCATGGGAAGTAAACCTTGTTGGAATGCACTGTTACTCCACTGTACCTGTTCAGTGCATGTAACTACACACTTTGGGGGGTCAGAACTACTCAGTGAGCATGCTAGCCAGTGGTGTGCACACTGTAAGTCCTGCTAGTCAGACAACATGCAAGATTAGTAAGGCAGTGGACAGCATACTCACCTGCTCCCCTGGTGTCCCATACAGCTTGCTGTACTGTGGAAGGAGGCTGTCCAGCAGGGACTGGTTCTTCTCAAGGCTGAAGGCTGGGGCTCTCTCCACAGTACGTGCCATTGCAGTAGCCAGAGGATGCAGAGACAGCAGCAGTGTTGGTGGCAGATGTCGTCCTGGAGCATGTAGTGCAGGCAAGTGAGCTCTCAGGGGAACAGCCAGCATTATATGTGTGCTGCAGAGGCAGATACTGTCCCATGTGTCCAAAGTGATAGGTCCAAGTCGTTTGCATCTTCTGAATCTGACCAATCCATGGAATAGCAGCACTAATACACGCCCACAGCATCCTTCAAAAATCCAAGTCCATGATTTTGCAACATTGTTGTGGCAGGCCAACTGAATTCACTGCATCAGACTCGTTGAAGCTTCGAATACGCGTCCGTTGCCATGCCAGGCCCCAGCCAACGCGTGCGCACCGTTCGATCCATTGCTGTACAACACGTATTTCGGGATACAACGCGTACCCGCTCACAACAGATGCAATGGTCCGGCCGGGCACACCGATCGGTCCATTGCTGTACAACGCGTACCCACTCACAACAGATGCAATGGGCCGGCCGGGCACACCGATCGGTCCATTGCTGTACAACGCGTACCCGCTCACAACAGATGCAATGGGCCGGCCGGGCACACCGATCGGTCCATTGCTGTACAACGCGTACCCGCTCACAACAGATGCAATGGGCCGGCCGGGCACACCGATCGGTCCATTGCTGTACAACGCTGCACCCGCTCACAACAAATGCAATGGTCTGGCCGGGCACACCGATCGGTCCATTGCTGTACAACGCGTATTTCGGGATACAACGCGTACTCGCTCACAACAGATGCAATGGGCCGGCCGGGCACACCGATCGGTCCATTGCTGTACAACGCGTACCCGCTCACAACAGATGCAATGGTCCGGCCGGGCACACCGATCGGTCCATTGCTGTACAACGCGCACTCGCTCACAACAGATGCAATGGGCCGGGCACACCGATCGGTCCATTGCTGTACAACGCGTATTTCGGGATACAACGCGTACCCGCTCACAACAGATGCAATGGTCCTGCCGGGCACACCGATCGGTCCATTGCTGTACAACGCGTACCCGCTCACAACAGATGCAATGGTCCGGCCGGGCACACCGATCGGTCCAATGCTGTAAAACGCGTACCTGTACAGGTCAGTCGCATATGTCACCATGCTTGTCACTGGTGAACGTATGCCAGCCACATATACCTGCCAGAGACCCAGGGGCACACCTACAACACCACACCCAGTCCACACTGTTTCCTAAGGCATGTAAGGCTGCATTACCTTTTCTGTGTATGGGGGTTAACATGTGGTTTCTGTGGTGGCACTTGTGGGCAGCCACACCCAGGCTGTGCATGTGTTCATGGGGACAGGGTCCTTTGTGTGTTGTGCACATGACCACTGTGATGTGCAACAGTTCATTTCGGAGCATGTGGCATGGTCACATTTCCAGGTTGTGTATGTGTGTGACATGTCACATACCCCCAGGGTCCCATGGGGGAAGGCATGTACGTCACAGGGTGACCCATTGCCACAATAGTGATGTCCCTCCACAGTCTGTGTGCATGTTGTGTTTCCGATGTCTCTGATTCCATGTGCACGATGGGAGACAGTCTCCACATCAACGTTGTTTGTGCATGGACTTTGATGTTGTGCGTCACTGGCGTCCATGTCTGTCCTGCGGAGGCGACAGGGGCCACTACCTGTGGGAGTCATGTTTGTTTTTCTGACATGTACATGATACGCCATGTCATGCCAGTGTCCATGTGGCAAGACAGGGTCACTGGGAATCTACCTGTCAATGAGCTGTGATGCCTGTGGCGCATCTGTCCAGACATGTCACTGTGGTGTGTGTGTGGAACGTGACAGCAGTAAATGGGTACTGTGACACAGCCTAATGGTTTCCCATAGCACAACCTGGAACCTGTTGTCCACACATGTTGTACTGAGAAGTTAGATGATGGCCATGTAGGTGCGAGTAATGTCCGAACAGAACGGCACACACATCAAGTACTTGTGTCTCGTAATGATGTATCATGTGAAATTGAGTATGGTGAATGGCACATATGTGGGGTGACTGACAATCTTTCTTTCTTCAACCTATGCACTGCAGGGCTCCAGCTGTCCATAGACCATTCCCAGACCTGGCAACGATGGTGGAACGTGACAGCATCCGACGGTACTGCTTCACCAGGCAGCTGATTGAGGATTTGGCAGTGTGCTTGGCACCACATTTGCAACCTGGCCGGCCGTACCCTACGGCACTGACCCCCAAGGTGAAGGTAATGGCAGCCCTACACTTCTTTGCCACCGGTACCTTTCAACACACTGTGGCGACTGCCGGTGGGATGTCACAGACTATGTTCAGCCGTGTGCTACGCGATGTTTTGGAGGCAATGTTGAGATGCCTGAACCAGTACATCTATTTCCCTACACGTCAACAACTCACTGACGTCAAGAGTGACTTCTATGCCCTGGGGAGGATGCCACATGTCATTGGCTCCATTGATGGGACACATGTGGCTTTGGTTCCACCACAGGCACATGAGCAGGCATACCGGAACCGGAAACATTACCATTCGATCAATGCTCTAGTGGTATGTCTTGCAGATATGAGCATCACACATGTGTGTGCCCGTTTCCCTGGTTCAGCACACGATGCCTACGTGATGAGGAGTAGTTGCATCCCGAGGATGATGGCACAGATGCAGAACCAGCATGCCTGGCTTGTCGGTGTGTACTGACTTTGTACCATTGTGTGTGTTCTGCTCTGTAGTATACCGCCCACTTTTCCAAATCAGCTAATGTGCACTTGTCTGTCCGTAGGTGACTCCGGATACCCCAACATGCCGTGGTTGCTGACACCCCTCAGGAACCCTGTGACACCAGCCCAGATGCGCTACAATGAGGCACATGGTCGGACCAGGAGAGTGATTGAGCGGACCTTTGGTCTCCTGAAGAGCCGCTTCCGCTGCCTGGACAAGACAGGAGGGGCCCTCCCATATGCCCCAGCAAAGGTGTGCAAGATTGTCATCGTCTGCTGCATGCTACACAAACTGGCAGTGCGGAAGGAGTTGCCTCTCATCCTGGATGACGATGACCAACGTCCGCCACCTGTGGAGGATCCTGGCCTGGACCACGATGCCAGTGATGATGATGATGATGATGGTGATGTCCGCACACAGCTCATCACCAACTTTTTCAGCTGAATGTAAGTATCCAGGGAGATGTAATGTGAATGATGTGAGTTTGCATGATATGTGTGGGTGGTGCTCTGGTGCTGTTTGAGTGTGGCCATGTGCTACTTGACTGGATGCGTGCAGCAATGTGTCCTTACAGGTAGAATGTACTCCCCAACAGTTTTGACATGCTAACTTGGTTTTGAGTACTTGTCTTGTGACATGTATTGGGCATGAGTATTGCAGTTCTGTCCTGTTCTTCAGTGGTTTTCACTGTGTGTCATGTCTGTCCTTCACAGGGTGCTTACTGAGTACTTTGGTCAACTTGGATCCCCCGACACCATGATTCAGCTTTCAGGGTGGCAGCAGTAGTTTCCCTACAGGTGATGTGCCACACACCCCTGGACTTCATATCTTCTGCACTTGTTGACTGTGTGGTCACTGCCACGTGGGATTACCTTGCATTTGTAGTGGAAACAACATGTTGCAAATGTGTAATAAACCTGTGCTTCACTTTGGGATGTGCGTTGTCTGTGGTCACACATCTGACTGACATTTGCTTACTGCACCTGTGGGCTAGTTGACACAGACTCTGAATAGGTGTGGTGTCTGTGCCTTCCACAGTATTTCCTGGCAACATCACTGTAGGCGATGAGTACGATGGCCCTGGTGTCTCTGTGTTGTGTAGCCCTAGTGGTGTGTCTCCCTCATATGTGTCACGTCACCATGACTCACATGACGGTGTTGTACTTGCTGTAGCAGTTAGCATACACAGTGTAATTTAGCAGATCTTCATCACCATAACAGTATCCACATTTGAATAACAACAGAGGCAAGTATGGTGTACTAGTGATTTTATTTACAGAAATGTGTGTGTGTATAGTGCACAGGATGGTGGGTGCTGTACATTGGGATTGTGATCCAAAGTTCCCAGATGAGTTGGAGTCTTGGTAGCAGAAATGTCCTGAGTGAAGTCCACAGTCATATGATACATTAGTCCAACTTGAACTCCCCATGTCATGTGGGAGAGTTGTGTTGCATTCGACAGGGTGAAAAGTTTGCACACAAAGGAGAATTTCCGGAACAGGTGTTGGCTTCCTGGGGATGTACGTGGCCATCAACCTCTCAGTTTTCCTTCCTCGGACGACCCCTCTTCTTTGGGGGGACCCTCACGTGCAGGCTGCTGCGGTGCAGGGAGTCTCCGCCAGAGTCCTCCTCCCTCCCTGTGGCGGTGTCAGTTGTTGCAGCACCAGATGTTGTGGGCACACAGGGAGGTGTGGCCATGTTGGTGCTAATCTGGTGGAGGCATGTCAATATGTCCCTATGCACCGCTGTGAGTTCTTGCAATGTGTCCCACTTGGACTCCATGCGAGACATGTGTGTCTCCACATGGGACATGTGGGAGTCCAAGCGGGCATGATGGGCAGCCTGCTGCTGTTGTATGTCCTTGAGGATCACCACTACCTGTCTGACCTCTCCGGTGCTATCCTGGTACGCATCAGCGATGCGTGCCAGTTGTGGGTCATCATGCAGTCCAGACCCCTCTGCAAGCAGCGACCTATGTCTACCACCCCTCCACCACCCCTGGCGACACGTGCAGGACCTGCGGTGGCACGCACAGGTGACCCAAGGCCCCCTTGGGGGTTGTTAGTGGTGTTGTTGTCCGTTGCTCCACGGTGGGCCTGGGGCACTGTGCTGTTATCATCGGTGGTCCTTGTTCTGTCCATGTCGGCGGGGGTGGTCTGTGTGTTGGCAGTTGTTGGAGGGGTGGGTGCAGGGGGTGCAGATGTTGGTCCTGCTGGTGCTGCATGATGACTCACACCGGAGGTGCCAGGTAGGTCTTCGCCATCCGAGGAGGGCAGAGGCTGTTCCACACCAGTGAGCTCAGTGTCCCCCGGAGCCTGGGACAGGGACTCCTCCTCGCCTGCTGCTGTGTCCCCATCATCATCACCTGTATTTGGAAGAGACACACATTGTATGTTATGTTTCTACAGGCATCAATGGTTCACACACCTGACAGTTGTGTCTGTACCTCTGGATGCGGGCATGTACATTGCATTGTCCTACGTTGTCACAGTAAGAGGTTGATATTGGTGTAGCACATTGTCCTGCATACCTGGGGCATTTCAATGTGAATGTTGAGGTGTGTGCATGGCCAGCATTGGTTGTATTTGGTGGACATCCGGCCATCCTTCTCCACCTAGCCCAGTTATCCCACCATGAAGCATGCCACCCTTGCAGTGGGTTCAGGTTGACTCTCAGGATGTCATTCAGTGGTGTTCTGCTGTTTGTTGGTGCACAGTTCCCAGCAGGGCCTTGTGCTCCCCACAGCAGTACCCAGTGTCAGCCATCTTGTCAGTCCTTATCCACTCCCTGTGATGTGAGCATTGTTCAGAATGGTGTTGATGGGCCAATTGTGAGGGGGAGCAATATCTGTGACTACAACTCCCATCATGCTATTGCCTACAGCCCCCTTCCTAGCATGCCCGTACTTCCTTCCTTTTGACTCTGCTTCCCTTGTCAGGGTCTAAATCCCTTTTGCTGTCTGAACCACACAGGAGCAGAATGACGCTAGGTCCCAATACCCTTCTCAGAACCAACCCTGCTAGGTCTTTTAGTATTCCATTGCAGGTAAGTTCTAAGGGGGGAAAAGGGGTTGGGGACAGAGAAGAGACTGCTCCAATATTCTGCCTGTTCAGCTACGTCTTCTTCTTCTTACTGGACTGCAACATTAACATGTAAAAACCTTTATTTATTGTGCCTTTTAACTTACTGTTTTTTCTATGGTGTATAAATAACTTATCTTACCAGAATGTTTACTGAAGCTTACTTCTCTTCTACTTCTCATGTATTGTTTGCTAGGTTGTATGAGAAGTCTTCACTCAGATCTCTTTCCTTTTCGTTCTCAGGTACAATCTGCACTTGATCCTGCTATTCCTTAATGTAAGAAAGATAAGGTAAGTATTTATTTCTGTATTCCTAATTTATGTATTATTTGGGTTTCTCTTTCTTTCTATTAACTCACTGTTAAGAGACTGGAGTGGGCCTTGAACTGGGGTTTCTGTAGTAGGATGACTGGTTTTCTGTCTTTAATTAGTTTTTTAAACAATGCTTCAGAACTTAGGTTAAATGTTAAAAGGAAGCGTTCCTTTTATTCAGGCCTTTGGTTTTAATGTTTGCTGGAAGCACTGCCATACGTGAGGAGAACATTACTGGAGTTCTTTAACACATGGCATGAGAAAGAAACATGCCGGGCCTTTGACCCTGACTTCACCTTTTAATTAATTCTCAGAAGAGTGAACAAGTTTCAGTCTAAGAAGACACTGCGTGTTGAAAGGTCACGCCTGCGTCTGACAGATTCTGGAACAGCTGAAAAAGACAGCTGATTCAAAAAGCTTTTTATTTAATCTTCTCAGCTAAGGAAAGCAATTACTGAAAAAAGTATTTCCAGTTTTCAAACGAAGGAAAATATATTCTGACTTGTTTCCTTTTTTCTCTTTAAATAGAAATTTACCTCTGACACAATAACCTTTTCTCACAGAATGTTTTATATTAGCTACAAGTTTAACACTAACCTGATTAGTGAGGGAATGTAGTTCCGACGAAGCTAACCCCGATTTTATCGCAACTACCCTAACTGACTTCCACGACGCTGGGAAAACAGGTGCTCTTCAAATTATTTCTTCAGTGAAGTGCACAGTGGAATGTTGAAGCACACTTCACCTGATGTCATGAAGCCTAAAAGACTAGACTGCTAACAGTGGTGTGCTGTCGCAGTATGTGCATGTTGGCAGCCATCTTGGAGTTCCATCGGTGCCAACAAGCACTCCAGCTTGAGGGATTATCTGACTTTTGGTAAGTTTGTAGGGGGAAAATGGTAGCCAGCATACAGTTAGAAGGAGGAAACCTCCCGTGAGTCCTGACAGTACCCCCTCCCAACGGGGTTTCCTCCGGTCGTGGTTTGGCAGGGAATTTGGCATGAAAGGCTCTAATTAAACGGGGGGCATGGACATTAGTACTCTTTTCCCAGGAACGTTCATCAGGTCCATAACCTTGCCAATCAATGAGGTAGAAAATTTCATTGCGGATGAGTTTTGAATCCAAAATTCGTTTAACTTCGTACTCCGCCTCACCATTAACCATCAGAGGATCAGGAGGGGAAACCCTACGCAACCCCGGTTGAATTGGTTTAAGGAGAGAAACATGAAATACTGGATGAATTTTGGTAGAACCAGGAAGAGATAGTTGATAAGTGACTGGATTTATGACCTTCTCAATTGGATAAGGACCCATAAAACGAGGCTGAAATTTACGGGGACCTTTGAGTCTGAGATTTTTTGTACTCAACCAGACTAAGTCTCCTACATGAAGCTCAGGTTCTTTTTACGTTTTCGGTCAGCGAAGTGTTTGTAACGATCCTTCGCGATCGACAAATTCTGGGTTACTGAGTGATGAATTTTAGTTAACTGTCGGGCAATATCTTGAACAGCAGGAACATTAATATCATCAAAATTAGCATGAGAATTGGGATGTCTGCCTGAGTTTATAAAGAAAGGGGAGTGGCCAGTGGATACATTTAGAGCATTATTGTGAGCATACTCCGCAGTCCATAAGTGGTCAGGCCAGTCACCCTCCTCATCTAACAAATAAAGTCTGAGGTGTTGTTCTAGGTCTTGGTTAATGCGTTCAGTCTGACCATCAGTTTCTGGGTGAAAACTGGTGGAATAACGATGGTCAATATTAAGGCCTTTGATGTAAGCCTTCCAAAATCGTGATAGGAACTGAGAGCCCCTGTCTGAAACGAGGACCCTAGGAATCCCATGAAGGCGAATAACATGTTGATTGAAAAGTTGGGACAATTGTTTAGCAGTGGGTGTACCTTTGAAGGGTATATAATGTGCCATCTTACTAAAAGTGTCGACAACTACAAGAATGGTATCATACCCATGGGAAGAAGGTAGATCAACAATCAAATCTAAGGAGACTGTGTGCCAAGGATATGGGGGGTTGGCATGGGTTGTAGGAGACCTTTAGGAGCTTGTCTGTCCGATTTTCCCCGTGCACAAATTTCACAGCCTAACACATATTGACGGACGTCTCGGCACATGTATGGCCACCAGAAACGACGTTTGAGTAATTCTTCGGTTTTCACAACACCTTTGTGGCCAGCCAGAGGGTTGTCGTGACATTCCTGCATTGCCTTCAGCTGAAGCTCCTTGGTGGGTAAATACAGGGTGGTACCTAAATAGGGGAGGCCATTGCGAATGAAACGTTGTGGATCTTCTGTGGCCCAGTTCTCCATTTCAAGGTCGGTCATCAAATTTCGAACGTGATGTTCAAAAGGTTCTAAGGAGATAGTTCCAATGAATTTTCCATCAGGTATGATTTGCTGGTTTTCAATGACTGAAGTTTGATTTTCTGTGTCGAGTCTAGAGAGGACATCAGCCTTTCCATTCTTGGATCCGGGACGAAAAGTGATAACAAAATCAAAGTCCGCGAAGTAAAGAGACCAACGCAGCTGACGTGGTGTGAGAGTTCGAGCAGATCGCAAAAATTTTAGGTTGCGGTGGTCCGTAAACACCGTTACAGTGTGTTTTGCCCCCATTAAGTAATGCCTCCAATCTTTGAAGGCATCTTTGATTGCCAAGAGTTCTTTTTCTGTAATCGTATAGTTGCATTCCGCAGGGTTGAGTTTGCGGGACCGATATGCCACCGGGTGTAACTGTCCCGTGTCCTTGTGCCTCTGAGAAAGTATTCCCCCGATGGCTAGGTCCGATGCGTCTGTCTCCAAATAAAAAGGCTCAGAGGGATCTGCATGAAGCAGCACCGGTGCTGTGGTGAAACTGTCCTTCATCAACTGAAAAGCTTCTTCTGCTTCTTCTGACCATTGGAACGGAACTCCTTTCTTCAGAAGACGAGTCAGCGGAAGTATCTTATTGGAGAATCCATTAATGAATCGTCTGTAAAAATTAGAGAATCCGATAAAGCTTTGAACCTCTTTGATACTGGTAGGAGATTTCCAGTCTGTTATCGCCTTCACTTTTTGCTCATCCATTCGAACTCCTGCAGGTGATAACACAAAACCTAGGAATTCTACTGTATCTGTGTTGAAGAGGCATTTCTCCAATTTAACGTATAGAGAGTTCTCTCGTAGACGTTGTAAAACTGCTCTGACCTGGTTGTGATGTTCTTCAACCGTGTTGGAATAAATCAGGATGTCATCTATGTATACTATAGCGCATCGGTCAATGAATTCACTTAAAACATCATTGATAAAGTACTGGAAGGCCGCTGGTGCGTTACAGAGACCATATGGCATCACAAGATACTCATAAAGGCCAAATTTGGTCCTGAACGCAGTCTTCCACTCGTCGCCTTCCCGGAGTCTAATCAAGTGGTACGCTCCTCGTAGGTCTAGGCGAGTGTATATCTTTGCTTCCTTCACTTGATCAATTAGTACTGAAATGAGAGGCAATGGATAACGATTCTTCACAGTTATCCTGTTAATCGCTCTAAAGTCAATACAAGTCCTGAGATCTCCCCCTTTTTTCGGCACGAAAAAAAGTGGGGAAGAGACAGGGGACTGCGACGGTCGGATAAATCCGTTCTCCAGATTCTTAGCTAGGTATTCCTTCAAATGGATGTTTTCCTTCTCCGTTAATGCGTAAACTCTGCTGCATGGTAGATTAGCCCCTGGTTCTAGATCAATTTTGCAGTCATAGGGCCTGTGGGGGGTAACGTCTCTGCCTTTTTCTCATCAAAGACGTCTGCAAAGTCTTGGTATTCATCTGGTATCATGGTAGTTTGGATCGCACATACCGAACCTCCACCTTCACACAATTGGGTGGCAGCGCAGATTACAGAAGAATGTGTCTGGTCGTCGAAACAATTTTTGGTGCAGTAGTCTGAATTTAATTGAATAGTTCGGGCTCCCCAATCAATTAACGGGTTGTGTTCCGTTAGCCATGGTAGACCTAGAATCAGTTGAAATTGGGGGCGTCTATTAAATTAAATTGCAAGGTCTCTTGGTGTCCTTCGACAGTAGTCATGTGTACCAATTCAGTATGACTGGTTATGGGCCCTGAAGTTAAATCCGTACCATCCACCGCTCTGACCTTCTCACTTTTCTCCTTCTTGATAGCTTGTAAACCGATCAGGCTAGCGAATTTGTGGTCGGAGAAATTACCTGTTGCCCCAGAATCTACCATGACGATGATTCCTGTCAAAACCACATCTCTAAACCTTAAGGTCACAGTCATAACCAAATGGGGAGAGGAGACTTGTAGTGTGTTTGCCAATTGGTGATTTGTTGGAGTCGTTTTTCCATTCGCATCCACAGGTCCAACTCCCTTACCTGTGGTGCCTCTAGTTTTCCTTCTCCTTAGCAGGCAACTTTGGTCTTTTTAAGCAATTCTTGACAAAATGTCCACTTCTTCCACAATATAGGCACAGTTTGTTCAGCCTTCTCTTTTCTTTTTCTTCTTTAGAGAGTGGACCTCTGACTACACCGATTTGCATGGGTTCAATTCCCGAAGAACTCTCTACTGTCCGTGTGGATTCTGTTTTGACACGGTCAAAACGAGGAACACTTGGTCTAAGCTCCTTCCGCCGTTCTCCTTTCCGCTCACTTTGCCGATAATCGATCTCTAAGGTTAAATCCACTAAGGCAGAGATGTCGGTGGGTCGATTAGGGATTTGAGATAGAGCGTCCTTCAATTCCTCTCGCAATCCTCTATAGAATACTGCTGCTCTTTTATCCTCGGGCCAGTTGGTCTCGACCACTAGTTTATTAAATTGGGCTAGGTAAGACACGAGTTCTCGGTTTCCTTGCTTTAATTCCAACAGTTCGTTGTCTGAAGCTTGAGATGCTGTTCTTCTATCAAAAATTCGGAGAAATTCCTTCTTGAAGTCATCTAAACTGTACAAAATTGGGTCATCCTTGGTTACTAGTGGCATGGACCATGAGGCGGCGTCCCCACTAAGGTAGGACAAGATAAACGCCACTCGGGATTGAGCATCGGGGAAGATCGTTGGACGGCACATAAAATGCAGAGAGCATTGGGTCAAAAAATTTGCGCTTTCTGCGGGTCTCCATTAAATCGCTCTGGAGGGGCAAGAGGAATTACTGGGGATAATGAGTGGATTACTTGTGTGGGGGCAAAGGATGAAGTGCTGATGTTAGGACTCTGGGTTTCAAAGGATGCGGTGCTTGGCCTAGATCCCAAAGCTGGTGTTCCCGTTTTAAAGGTTATTATCTCCTGTCTTAGTATTTTATTTTCCTCTCTGACTGCCTCCAAGTCCCTTTGTATATTACTCAAAATCTCGCCCAAATTTTTTAAATCAAGTCCTTCTGCCATTCTGCTCAGGTGCTTGTACCAACGTGGGCACTTCACTCTGTCAGGGTCTAAATCCCTTTTGCTGTCTGAACCACACAGGAGCAGAATGACGCTAGGTCCCAATACCCTTCTCAGAACCAACCCTGCTAGGTCTTTTAGTATTCCATTGCAGGTAAGTTCTAAGGGGGGAAAAGGGGTTGGGGACAGAGAAGAGACTGCTCCAATATTCTGCCTGTTCAGCTACGTCTTCTTCTTCTTACTGGACTGCAACATTAACATGTAAAAACCTTTATTTATTGTGCCTTTTAACTTACTGTTTTTTCTATGGTGTATAAATAACTTATCTTACCAGAATGTTTACTGAAGCTTACTTCTCTTCTACTTCTCATGTATTGTTTGCTAGGTTGTATGAGAAGTCTTCACTCAGATCTCTTTCCTTTTCGTTCTCAGGTACAATCTGCACTTGATCCTGCTATTCCTTAATGTAAGAAAGATAAGGTAAGTATTTATTTCTGTATTCCTAATTTATGTATTATTTGGGTTTCTCTTTCTTTCTATTAACTCACTGTTAAGAGACTGGAGTGGGCCTTGAACTGGGGTTTCTGTAGTAGGATGACTGGTTTTCTGTCTTTAATTAGTTTTTTAAACAATGCTTCAGAACTTAGGTTAAATGTTAAAAGGAAGCGTTCCTTTTATTCAGGCCTTTGGTTTTAATGTTTGCTGGAAGCACTGCCATACGTGAGGAGAACATTACTGGAGTTCTTTAACACATGGCATGAGAAAGAAACATGCCGGGCCTTTGACCCTGACTTCACCTTTTAATTAATTCTCAGAAGAGTGAACAAGTTTCAGTCTAAGAAGACACTGCGTGTTGAAAGGTCACGCCTGCGTCTGACAGATTCTGGAACAGCTGAAAAAGACAGCTGATTCAAAAAGCTTTTTATTTAATCTTCTCAGCTAAGGAAAGCAATTACTGAAAAAGTATTTCCAGTTTTCAAACGAAGGAAAATATATTCTGACTTGTTTCCTTTTTCTCTTTAAATAGAAATTTACCTCTGACACAATAACCTTTTCTCACAGAATGTTTTATATTAGCTACAAGTTTAACACTAACCTGATTAGTGAGGGAATGTAGTTCCGACGAAGCTAACCCCGATTTTATCGCAACTACCCTAACTGACTTCCACGACGCTGGGAAAACAGGTGCTCTTCAAATTATTTCTTCAGTGAAGTGCACAGTGGAATGTTGAAGCACACTTCACCTGATGTCATGAAGCCTAAAAGACTAGACTGCTAACAGTGGTGTGCTGTCGCAGTATGTGCATGTTGGCAGCCATCTTGGAGTTCCATCGGTGCCAACAAGCACTCCAGCTTGAGGGATTATCTGACTTTTGGTAAGTTTGTAGGGGGAAAATGGTAGCCAGCATACAGTTAGAAGGAGGAAACCTCCCGTGAGTCCTGACATCCCTGTGGGGTAGTGTGCCTGTGCTGACAGGAAGGCTGACAGTGTTGTCCTTGCGTTTGTTTGGCTACAAGTCCCAAGAGTGTCCCTGTGCTTCACACAGCATTACCCAGGGTGGTGGTTCTTTGTGGGATCTTCATTTGGTGTGTGAGGCATTGCATTCTCCCAGGTGGGTTATGTGGAGTTTGTGTTGAGGGTGTGTGTGAGGAGAGCTGCTTGTAACTATGGTCAGTGCTGTGAGTCCTCCTTCCCACCCAGCCAGATATCCCACCATGCAATGTGCTTGCATTGCAGGGAGTGCAAGTTGGGTTTCAGGATGTCAGGCAGTGGTGTTCTGCTGTTTGTTGGTGCACAAATCCCAGCAGGGCCTTGTGCTCCCCACAGCAGTACCCAGTGTCAGCCATCTTGTCAGTCCTTTTCCACTCCCTGTGATGTGAGCATGGTTCAGAGTGGTGTTGATGGGCCAATTGTGAGGGTGAGCAATATCTGTGACTACAACTCCCATCATGCTATTGCCTACACCCCCTTCCCAGCATGCCCGTACTTCCTTCCTTTTGACTCTGCTTCCCTGTGGGGTAGTGTGCCTGTGCTGACAGGAAGGCTGACAGTGTTGTCCTTGCGTTTGTTTGGCTACAAGTCCCAAGAGTGTCCCTGTGCTTCACACAGCATTACCCAGGGTGGTGGTTCTTTGTGGGATCTTCATTTGGTGTGTGAGGCATTGCATTCTCCCAAGTGGGTTATGTGGAGTTTGTGTTGAGGGGTGTGTGAGGAGAGCTGCTTGTAACTATGGTCAGTGCTGTGAGTCCTCCTTCCCACCCAGCCAGATATCCCACCATGCAATGTGCTTGCATTGCAGGGAGTGCAAGTTGGCTTTCAGGATGTCAGGCAGTGGTGTTCTGCTGTTTGTTGGTGCACAGTTCCCAGCAGGGCCTTGTGCTCCCACAGCAGTACCCAGTGTCAGCCATCTTGTCAGTCCTTTTCCACTCCCTGTGATGTGAGCATGGTTCAGAGTGGTGTTGATGTGCCAATTGTGAGGGTGAGCAATATCTGTGACTACAACTCCCATCATGCTGTTGCCTACACCCCCTTCCCAGCATGCCCGTACTTCCTTCCTTTTGACTCTGCTTCCCTGTGGGGTAGTGTGCCTGTGCTGACAGGAAGGCTGACAGTGTTGTCCTTGCGTTTGTTTGGCTACAAGTTCCAAGAGTGTCCCTGTGCTTCACACAGCATTACCCAGGGTGGTGGTTCTTTGTGGGATCTTCATTTGGTGTGTGAGGCATTGCATTCTCCCAGGTGGGTTATGTGGAGTTTGTGTTGAGGGGGTGTGTGAGGAGAGCTGCTTGTAACTATGGTCAGTGCTGTGAGTCCTCCTTCCCACCCAGCCAGATATCCCACCATGCAATGTGCTTGCATTGCAGGGAGTGCAAGTTGGCTTTCAGGATGTCAGGCAGTGGTGTTCTTCTGTTTGTTGGTGCACAGTTCCCAGCAGGGCCTTGTGCTCCCCACAGCAGTACCCAGTGTCAGCCATCTTGTCAGTCCTTTTCCACTCCCTGTGATGTGAGCATGGTTCAGAGTGGTGTTGATGTGCCAATTGTGAGGGTGAGCAATATCTGTGACTACAACTCCCATCATGCTATTGCCTACACCCCCCTTCCCAGCATGCCCGAACTTCCTTCCTTTTGACTCTGCTTCCCTGTGGGGTAGTGTGCCTGTGCTGACAGGAAGGCTGACAGTGTTGTCCTTGCGTTTGTTTGGCTACAAGTCCCAAGAGTGTCCCTGTGCTTCACACAGCATTACCCAGGGTGGTGGTTCTTTGTGGGATCTTCATTTGGTGTGTGAGGCATTGCATTCTCCCAGGTGGGTTATGTGGAGTTTGTGTTGAGGGGGTGTGTGAGGAGAGCTGCTTGTAACTATGGTCAGTGCTGTGAGTCCTCCTTCCCACCCAGCCAGATATCCCACCATGCAACGTGCTTGCATTGCAGGGAGTGCAAGTTGGCTTTCAGGATGTCAGGCAGTGGTGTTCTGCTGTTTGTTGGTGCACAGTTCCCAGCAGGGCCTTGTGCTCCCACAGCAGTACCCAGTGTCAGCCATCTTGTCAGTCCTTTTCCACTCCCTGTGATGTGAGCATGGTTCAGAGTGGTGTTGATGTGCCAATTGTGAGGGTGAGCAATATCTGTGACTACAACTCCCATCATGCTATTGCCTACACCCCCTTCCCAGCATGCCCGTACTTCCTTCCTTTTGACTCTGCTTCCCTGTGGGGTAGTGTGCCTGTGCTGACAGGAAGGCTGACAGTATTGTCCTTGCGTTTGTTTGGCTACAAGTCCCAAGAGTGTCCCTGTGCTTCACACAGCATTACCCAGGGTGGTGGTTCTTTGTGGGATCTTCATTTGGTGTGTGAGGCATTGCATTCTCCCAGGTGGGTTATGTGGAGTTTGTGTTGAGGGGTGTGTGAGGAGAGCTGCTTGTAACTATGGTCAGTGCTGTGAGTCCTCCTTCCCACCCAGCCAGATATCCCACCATGCAACGTGCTTGCATTGCAGGGAGTGCAAGTTGGCTTTCAGGATGTCAGGCAGTGCTGTTCTGCTGTTTGTTGGTGCACAGTTCCCAGCAGGGCCTTGTGCTCCCCACAGCAGTACCCAGTGTCAGCCATCTTGTCAGTCTTTTTCCACTCCCTGTGATGTGAGCATGGTTCAGAGTGGTGTTGATCTGCCAATTGTGAGGGTGAGCAATATCTGTGACTACAACTCCCATCATGCTATTGCCTACACCCCCTTCCCAGCATGCCCGTACTTCCTTCCTTTTGACTCTGCTTCCCTGTGGGGTAGTGTGCCTGTGCTGACAGGAAGGCCGACAGTGTTGTCCTTGCGTTTGTTTGGCTACAAGTCCCAAGAGTGTCCCTGTGCTTCACACAGCATTACCCAGGGTGGTGGTTCTTTGTGAGATCTTCATTTGGTGTGTGAGGCATTGCATTCTCCCAGGTGGGTTATGTGGAGTTTGTGTTGAGGGGGTGTGTGAGGAGAGCTGCTTGTAACTATGGTCAGTGCTGTGAGTCCTCCTTCCCACCCAGCCAGATATCCCACCATGCAATGTGCTTGCATTGCAGGGAGTGCAAGTTGGCTTTCAGGATGTCAGGCAGTGGTGTTCTGCTGTTTGTTGGTGCACAGTTCCCAGCAGGGCCTTGTGCTCCCCACAGCAGTACCCAGTGTCAGCCATCTTGTCAGTCCTTTTCCACTCCCTGTGATGTGAGCATGGTTCAGAGTGGTGTTGATGTGCCAATTGTGAGGGTGAGCAATATCTGTGACTACAACTCCCATCATGCTATTGCCTACACCCCCCTTCCCAGCATGCCCGTACTTCCTCCCTTTTGACTCTGCTTCCCTGTGGGGTAGTGTGCCTGTGCTGACAGGAAGGCTGACAGTGTTGTCCTTGCGTTTGTTTGGCTACAAGTCCCAAGAGTGTCCCTGTGCTTCACACAGCATTACCCAGGGTGGTGGTTCTTTGTGGGATCTTCATTTGGTGTGTGAGGCATTGCATTCTCCCAGGTGGGTTATGTGGAGTTTGTGTTGAGGAGGTGTGTGAGGAGAGCTGCTTGTAACTATGGTCAGTGCTGTGAATCCTCCTTCCCACCCAGCCAGATATCCCACCATGCAACGTGCTTGTATTGCAGGGAGTGCAAGTTGGCTTTCAGGATGTCAGGCAGTGGTGTTCTGCTGTTTGTTGGTGCACAGTTCCCAGCAGGGCCTTGTGCTCCCCACAGCAGTACCCAGTGTCAGCCATCTTGTCAGTCCTTTTCCACTCCCTGTGATGTGAGCATGGTTCAGAGTGGTGTTGATGGGCCAATTGTGAGGGTGAGCAATATCTGTGACTGCAACTCCCATCATCCTATTGCCTACACCCCCTTCCCAGCATGCCCATACTTCCTTCCTTTTGAGTGGACTTCACTGTGTGTGAGTGTGACAGCAATGGCAAGATGGCTGACAGTGTGGTCCTGTTGTTTGTTGGTGCCCAGTTCCCATCAGGGCCTTGTGCTCCCCACAGCAGTACCCAGTGTCAGCCATATTGTCAGTCCTTTTCCACTCCCTGTGTTGTGAGCATGGTTCAGAGTGGTGTTGATGCTCCAAATGTGAGGCTGCCCATTATTTGTTACTACGAGTCCCATCATGCTCTTGGCTACACTGACTTCACCAGCATACACAGGATTCCTTCCTTTCTGTGAGCTTCCCTGTGAGGTGGTGTTCTAGTGGTGGCTAAATATCTGACAGTGTTTGTTGGTTAGATTTGTGCCACTGCCTAGCTCTATTTGGTATTGGGTTTGTACATGTCATGACACAGTTACATATCACTGTGACATGGCATGTATTGTGTTTATCTGACTAACATACACTTCTTGGGATGATTATCTTTTGGTTGCTGTTGATTTGCTAGGGGTGCATGGTTTGACTATCCCCTTGACAGTGATGTGTGTGTATTGGCACACAATATTGTGTATATTAGTTGTGTACTCACCAGGCTCTGGGATGTTTGTTAGTCCATATACGCTCACTGGTGGTAGGAGGGCCCGCACCTTCTCCTCCCAGGGCCTTAGGTATACTGGTTTGGCAGGAGGGCCACTGCCGGTGTGCTGGCTCAGGAGGTAATCCTTCTTCAGTAGGTCCCTGACCCTCCTGCGCACATCATACCACCTGTTCTGGATGTCTTCCTTTGTGCGCAAACATGGTGATTGTGCGTTCACCCTGTCGACGATCCTCGCCCACATCTTGGTTTTCTGTGCCATGGGCGTCTGTTGGACCAATGTGCCAAACAACTGTGGCTCTACCCTCAGGATCTCGTCTACCATGACTTCCAATTCACTATCTAGGAACTTTGGATTCTTCTTTAGGGGCATGGTGATGGGTGGTGATGGTGATTGATGTGTGTGTGTGTGTGCAAGTGAGGGTGTGTGAGTGTAGGTTTTGCTGTGTGTGTGTGAGGGTGCTATTTGTTGAGGTGCTAATGGTGTGTGGCTTTTGTGTTGGATGAGCTGTGTGTGTGTCTGCTGTCTGATGGTGTTCTGTGCTGGCATGTCAGTGGAATTTGCAAAGGATCATGGTAGGGATTTGTGGCCTTTATGTAGGTGGAGTTGGGGGTGTGTCCTTGTTCCATTTTTTTCACCCCCTGTATTTATTGGCTTTGTCATTGCTTGTTTGGCCCTCTTTTTTTGTATTTTTTCATTTGTGATTATTGTGCATGTAGGAGTCGTTCTTCTGACCGAGTAGGACGTTGCAGTTATCTCGTGCGCGCCTCTCCGAGTCGTTCCCGCTGTGTTTCAGCTCAGTTTCATATGCTGCATACGCGTTGGTCACGGAGTATTGTGTTTGTTCGGCTGGGTTATGTATGCGTGTCGGTCATACGGCTTGGGCTCCGTGCGAATCGGTCTGATTTTGCACCCATTGCATCGTACTGCGCGGGTCGGAGTTCGCGGGTACGTTTCGTTCGGGTTGATTCCTGGTGCGTGTCGGTCGGTTCGATTCGCATGGTTTCCCGGACGGATAGCTTGTTTCCGTCCGGGTCGGTCGTTCGCCTTGAGTTCCGTACGAGTCGGTCGTGATTCACATGCATTTCATCGTACTTCCCAGGTCGGGCAACGCCGGTACATGTCGGTCGGACTATAATCCCGTACCGAGTCGGTCGGTATTTTTTCCGGCCCGAATCGGATTCGGCCCCAAAGTCTAGTTTTGCACAAATGACACCCTAATAAGCGACTCTCTGTAGAGAGGAGACATACCCACCATCAAATTACAATTGTGATATTATTACCACTTTATGTTCAACTTACACTTGTCAGAGTGATGTAGTTATGTAGAGGATAAACATGCACACAGGGTATGTGTGTGGTTTTTTATTTGCACATACTGTGCTTAGGGTCATTTTGAGCTGATATATGATTGCTAAGGACAGTCACGATGTGCTGTGCTCAGGTGAAGAAATTGTTTATGATTCGGTTCCTTCGGGCAGTCCCTGCTGCAGAAGCTGTGGGGTGTGCTCCACCTGCCTCATCTTCCTCATCATCCTGATCATCGTCCGGTGCATCTGGCACTTGGATCCATGGGGCATTGGTGCGTACACATATATTGTGCAATACACAACATGCTATGATAATCTTGCACACTATTTCTGGGCTGTACAACAGTCTGCCACCTGTGATGTCAAGGCACCGGAAAAGTGACTTTAGCAAGCCAAATGTGCGCTCCACAATGGACCTGGTGCATCCAAGGGCCAAATTATACTGCCTCTGGGCCTGGGTGTTAGTGGCTCGGAGGGGTGTCATCATCCATGGGGTGAGTGCATATCCTTGATCACCTGTGACATGTAATGGAGAGATGTGTCCATTAGTAGTTATGCATGCTGTGTTGGCAGTGTTAATAGTTTTGTGATGTGTGATTTGTGCTACTTTGGAATTCATGTTTGCCATGTGTAGCTTCTGACAAATTACCAGCATCAATGCAAATTACATTGCCCCACAGCTGCTCGTCCCTCCCCCCGAGACTATTTAATTGTGTGCGCTGCGCTTTTGCATCACTAGCACTCCAACAGCGCACCAATGTCTTCACCTGTCTTCACCTGTCCGCAAGCCTAACACCAACACCAGCAGTGACCCTGGCCCTCCTAACGTCTAGCGCTACCACTCATCCGCTCTCCTCGCAGTCAACGCCAGGAGAATATTTAAATGCCAATGGGCCACACCATACACGGATCACGTTCAGTTCTGCTGCTGCTGCTGCCGCCAGACCTTGCCCACCACCCAACACCTGCACTTTCAGATCCAGACCTGCCACAAAGCAACAGTCAGCGGCACCCTCACCTGCAGGGCCCACAGAGGGCGTGGACGCTTCGCCAACACCATCAACATCATCACACACCACGCCATCTACTCCATGGACTACGTACTCATTCCTGAGCGGAGGCTCCACCTCACATACCACAACAACTCCAAATCCATTACCCTCTGGCAGATGCTTGCTAACATCGAACTGAGCCAACTCTTCACCACACTGAGCCACAAGGCAGGGCATACCTTTGACCCCATCTTCGCATGTGGAAACTGCGTCCACTTCATCAACACCACTCAACGCCCATGGAGTGACCAGCACTGCGTACACTTCCTCGTTGAGAAAGCCCATGACACCCAAACCCACAGCAGGCACCACACAAAGTTACTGGAGCTGAGTCACTGAGGAGCTGGTACACTCCACCATCAACAGCAACACACACACCACTGCAGACAACACTAACAGCGGTGCCCGGGATTTGCACACATGTATCTCCAACAGCGCATACACACTTGCTCCAATATGCTACTCCAACATACAGAATGCAATGGATACCACCTCGGTCACCAACTACATCCAAGATGACAGATGCATCTGCAGATGCCTGGAGAAGAACTGGAGCCACATGAAGGGGACCATTTGACATCACCACCTACAAGGACACCAAGCTCATACTCTCCCTCACCAAGCCGCCCACACACACCAGGCTGGGCTTCCAGGGAGGATTGCAGCAAGTTGCAACATGGATGATAAACAGCTGGGGGTGCTCTACAAAGAGGAGACATTAGTCCTCATCCTCGTGACCACCCCATCAGCATGTGGCAACGCCTGTTAGGCCACCGCTTTTGGCAGCCACCCCCCAAGACAACTCTAGGTACCTAGGCATCGTACTCGAGTCCTCCCTCTCCATGAACAAACAGGTCTACGCAGTGGCCTGCAGCTGCTTCGACAGCCTCTGCATTCTCCATGCGACCTTCACATGGTTCCCCCCCATCAGGTAGGACAGTCACCAACGCAGTCATTGTCTTCAGGCTGGACAATGAAAACGCAATCTATGCCCACATGGACATGTCTGTGCTCTTCAAACTCAAGACTGTCCAGCACACCACTGCCACAATCGACCTTGTGTACATACTTTCTTCATAGGTTTGGTACCTCAATCGCACATACTTGGTTCCCACCTCTCCCCACATTTGCAAATGTGTGGCGGAGGGGATAGGCCTTTTGGGGATAGTTTGGCTACATGGCTAGCCCCAGTTACCACAGTTACTTGTGTTGTGGTGTCCGGTAGGTGGGCATGTTGATTGACATGTTGTATGTGAGTTTGGAACGTGTGCATTCTCACATTTGTGAGTTCCATGATTGTCTAATTGAGGTGTGTGGTGTGTTCAGTTAGTACTTACCAACAAGCAGTGCATTTCCATATGTGCCATCTTGAAAGCTCTGGTTGATGATGGACTGGTGGAAGATGTATGAATCATGCATACTCCCTGGGAACTTGGCTACAAAATTGGTGACCAGGCCCCGGTGGTACTGCACATTGATGGAATGTGTGTGCTTTCTGTTGCGGTATATGTGTGCAGTGTCTGCAGGTGGCACAAGTAGGACATGTGTGCAGTCAATTGCCCCCAAAACCTGCGGGAAGCCAGCTATGGCGTAAACGCCTTGCTTGGTCTCAAGCTATTCCTGCACAGTCTTGGGAAGCGTAGTTGCTGGGGTATCAGGCTGATGATTGCATCCAAGACAGTTGGGAGGAACTTGGATAGGGCTGGCTGTGAGACTCCTCCAACTCTGGCAGTTGTTGGTTGGAAGGTACCAGAGGCCAACATGTGCAGCACAGCCAGCAGCTTTGTTTGCAGAGGGATGTTGGTTACCCGCTGTGTTGGTGTCGTCAGCCTGTGGGCTATCTGGGTCAGGATGCGGCGGATGGATGTCCTTTTGAGCCTGTGTGGGCAATGACATCCTCTGGCGTTAGGTCTGTGAGGCTGAGGCATCGGCGATGGACCCTCTGTCTTATTCGGCGCTGCCTCGGTGGTGGTCCTGGGGGAGGTGGCAGTGGCAGTGGTTGTTGTGGCCTTCTTGGTGCTCCGAGCTGCATGAGTAGCACCTCCATGGCATCAGTGGGTCTTCAGATGAGGCTCTGGGCTAGTTTCCCTTATGTACTACTCGTTATCACCATTTTTAAGACCTCCTTTTTTCTGGTCTTAAGTCCCAGCCGCTAACGGGCCTTAGCGGCAGTTTTTTTATCGCATCGCAGGTCCGGGCGAGCGTTGTGAATATAGCGAAGTGGGGTTAGCGTGCGTTTTTGCACGGGAACGCCTACATTGCATGTCATTAGCGATAGTAATCGCTAACATCGTTGGCGATGCTGGATGCGGCCGCCATCGCCAGAAAGCTGTCACTAACGGCTGTTAGCGGCAGCTTGGTAATACTGCGATAAAAATATCGCTGCATTAGTAGCAGAAAAGTGCCTTCTTGGTGCTCCGAGCTGCATGAGTAGCACCTCCATGGCATCAGTGGGTCTTCAGATGAGGCTCTGGGCTAGTTTCCCTTATGTACTACTCGTTATCACCATTTTTAAGACCTCCTTTTTTCTGGTCTTAAGTCCCAGCCGCTAACGGGCCTTAGCGGCAGTTTTTTTATCGCATCGCAGGTCCGGGCGAGCGTTGTGAATATAGCTAAGTGGGGTTAGCGTGCGTTTTTGCACGGGAACGCCTATATTGCATGTCATTAGCGATAGTAATCGCTAACATCGTTGGCGATGCTGGATGCCCCCGCCATCGCCAGAAAGCTGTCGCTAACGGCTGTTAGCGACAGCTTGGTAATACTGCGATAAAAATATCGCTGCATTAGCAGAAGAAAAGTGCCGCTAACGCGGCGATAACTCCTTGTGAATATGCCCCTATATCTTTCCATTTTATTCATGGAAAGTTTGAACATACTTTAAAGTTGATATCAATTAAAAAGAAGTGGTAAATCAGCCATTCACTTCAGCTGGTAAAAAATAAAGTTCAGACTTCTGGGATTGCTCCGCCGACTACCCAGCAACATCAGCAAGCCTGGAAGGAAAGGAACGCTGCCACTGAGACAGGCTGGGCCAGAGAGAGCAAGTACTCATGGCCAGAGGCTAGAAGAGAGTGCACAGCTCAGCCCATGCCTGGGAGTGGATGGCTACAGCATGTATGTGGGCTGCTTGGCTGTGGAGGCCTCCGTCGCTAATTCTCAGAGGTGGATACTGAGACAGGGCCTTGGGCAAATTGTGTTCTTCGGTAAGATCAGCCTTGGTTCCGCACATCCTAAGGGAACTCCAAAGTGGCAGGTGTGCTCCAAGGAAGATTAGGATATGGGGAGGTAAGGTAGCTGGAGAGAGCTGGTCGCAGCAGGCTGAGAGTGAAGATGCCCTCAAGAGATCAGGTGGACCTGCAAGGTAAGGGGCAGTCGAGGCGCCATCACAGAAAATGCTGACCCAGGAGTTCTGAAGGCCACATTTCCCAGCATTTCCCTAATAATTTGGATACACGTTCTCAGGCTGTTGGAATTAAAGAGTGCACTCTGGAGATAATTGGCCTGCGGGATATATTGAAATTACTTAGGGAGTGCCTTCTCTGAAACACTAGGACCATGGAACTGAGGCAATGAATTCAGAAGGTGATGGGCATGGGCACGAGGCTTGAAAGTAGTAGACAAATGAAATTGAAGCAAGTGATCAATATACACAATATGTGGCATTACTATGGGCAAATTGAGATCAGAGTACAGATCCTTAGGTAATGGTTGCTAGGTGCTGAAAGACCATAATGATATGGAAAGTCTAGATCACCTCAAAAATCAGTTTCACTGGTCTTTTGGAGGTTTCAAAGCCTACAGTCAATAAATAATAATACTTGAGAAGGGAGGTAATGGCCTGAGAAAGGGCATTATGTAGGAGATCCATATGCAACTCTACACGAATAGAATAAAATTGGTGATATCAGTGACTTCTTCTGCCTGGCATGAAAGCAGGTAGAAAGCGGAAAGGGAAATGGCGGTCAAAATTAACGCAGCTCTCAGTAAGGTGGATTCAATCATGTGCCTCTCAGAGCTGGAAGTGGATTTTGAGAAGTCCTTGACTGAAAGTTTGCCAACACATAGTAACTTACTTCATTGACAATGTAGTTACAAAATTATTTTTGCTCACTATAAAAGCTATCTCCGTGGCATTAGCAGTAATAGATTCTATCTACTTGCTTTAGAGTTTGACCTACTCCTTAAATAATTTGTGAGAAGTCACCCTGCCAACACAGGTGTATGATACTTCTGCATCATTTTAAAATGTGTGATGGTTTTCTCTGGTTAAGGGACGATTCTTCTTCACCAGTTAGGTAAGTTTTATAAATCTAGCACATGGTACTAACCCACTTTTGCAAATGTAAGCACTACTTCCTCTAGATCTGTTTTTAGCCACATCATTAGATCAGTCCTATAATGACCTTAAAATTGTAGACAAAGCTGAAATGTCATAGACACCGCAACAGATATACATAGAAACCTTTATACTGAAATTGATGCTGTGGAAAAGATTTTCCTGTGATACCCAGGATATCATCTATTTGGCCGTTTTTTCTTCATATACATACCTTTTAGTCGCTTTTATTATCTGGTTTGCGTGAATACAGAGCATACCAAACACCTGTCTGCCATTTCGTAGGTATGATGTAAAGGTTTCTAAGTAACTATTGAGATCTACTAAAAACGATGGCTGACTGAGAAGCTCATACCTTTTCGTATGGTCGTAATTTCCACTTGGCCAAGAGCATCATTGCTAGACCTGTCAGCCTTAGGGTGGTCTTCCCACAAACCTTTTGCCTTCCACCTCCATTTTTTGCTGATCTCGTTTTTGCTGGCATCAGGACTCCGCACACTTTACCACTGCTAAACAGTGCTAATATGCATGTGCTCACTCCTTAAAAGATGGTAACATTGGCTTATACCCTATTGGCATATTTAATTTACGGGAAACAGCCTAAACCACGTAGTCTAAACAACGCGTGGCTTAACAATGCAGGTGGAACCACGACGTCTAAACCATGCACATGCCTTTACCATACATATGCGTAGTTTGGTAAGTGGTCATAATATCGAATTTTTAATATCGATATACCATAATATCGTGTTTAGTATATCGACAGTACTAAATATCGATGTTATATATATCGATGTTAAAAATATCGATTATAAGTGTTGTTAAAAATATCGAAGTTTGAAATATCGAATGTTAAAATATTGTAAAGTCAAAATATCGTTATAGTATTTTATTCTTATGTTTTATGTTTGTTTTTGGTATTATGTTAGTCGATTAATGGTATAAAAAATATAAATTGAATTTTAATTTTTAGGAGTGGGATGTTGGGTTTATAGGGGATAAGGGTGGGGAGTGTTTATAAAACATTGAAATGTAATTTAATTTTTTTTTAAATTTATAAATTTAAAAATACAGGGGCATATTAGCAAGACCCACGTTAAAATTATCGCCGTTTAGCGGCAGGAAACTGCCGCTAAAACGGCGATAATGGGCTTGCTAATATGCGTTATAGAATTCCAATAGAAGCCCAGGTTAGATGTGCAGGACATCTAACCTGGGCTTCTATTGGAATTCCATAACGCATATTAGCAAGCCCATTATCGCCGTTTTAGCGGCAGTTTCCTGCCGCTAAAACGGCGATAATTTTAACGTGGGTCTTGCTAATATGCCCCTTAATGTTGTTTTAGGTGCGGGATGTTGGGTTTAAAGGGGATAAGGGTGGGGAGTGTTTAAAAAAATTAGAAATTCAATTTTTTTTAAATTTAAATTTAAAATGTTGTTTTAGTAGCGGGATGTTGGGTTTATAGGGGAGAAGGGTGGGGAGTGCTTTAAAAAATTTGAAATTAAATTTGAAATAATTTGGAAATTTAAAATTTAGAATTTAAAATTTAGTTTTATGAGTGGGATGTTGTGTTTATAGGGGAGAGGCGTGGGGAGTGTTTCAAAATAATTTTTAAAAAATGTAATAAAACTTCACAAATAAGAAATTTAATTTATCAATTTCTTTTTAGGAGTGGGATGTTGAGTTTATAGGGGATAAGGGTGGGTAGTGTATTAAAATAATTTAATATTTATAAAAAAATAAGTAATAATTTTAACAAATTGATTATAAATTAATATTTCTTTTTGTTTTTTAATTTAGAATGAAGTTGTGTAATTTGATGTAATTTATATAATATTGTTATTAAAATATGTAAAAATTAATTTTGAGTGAAATTATAATTTAACAAAAAATTGTAATATATTGTTTTAATAGTGGATAATTTTTTTATAGTTTATTAATATTTCACAATATTTAATATTTAATATTTCACTTATGTTAATAATTAATAATTAATATTTTTTATGGGGGTTATATATTAAACATATTTATAATATGATTTATGGAAATTAATACTAAAGTATACATTAATAATAATTTACTAAAATCATTTTAGGACAAAAAAATTCTTAGGTATAATGTAAATAAAATTAAATAATTTATGTGGGAAATATAGTCATTTTTAATGTATATTGTTATATTTACTGTTTTGTGAAATCAAAAATTATGATTATAATCTTTTTTTAAATATTGAGAGTTATTTAAATATTGTAAATATTTGTAAATGTTATTATTAAAGGAAATTAGTTTAATGTACAGTTGATTTACACATGTAATTTTAATTTTAGGGGGAATAGTAATTTATATATGTTTGTTATTTATTATTTTTAATAACTTGAGCGGAGGGAAGCGGACACTCCATTTTCCATGCCTGACCGCCTGACTTCCGGCGGATCCACTCGTCACAGGGCAAAGGTCACATTGCGCAGGCCAGCTTTAAAAACACATGCTGGACCGGACGTGCAGCGGACGCGCCAAAGGCGCGCCAAAGGCAAGCCCGTCTGCGCCCGTCCACGCTAAGATAGCGCCGAGCGCAGGAAATGCTGCCCTTTTCACCCAGACTAAGGAAAATAGGATAAAATGGTCAGGTAGGACTCTTTTATCCTTCAATAAAACTGACTCATGTTGCCCTCTAATGGATCTGAGTCAGGATTTCCCCAGCGTACTTTGCCATAAGTGTGGTTTTAAGACCACCAATCTTAAGTCTTCTTTTAATATCCAAATGGCTGGTAATAATACTCAATACTCCTCCTCTTATAAATATCACATGGCTTTAATCAATGCACGGTCCTTAGTAAAGCATGCTTTTGAAACAGCTGAGCTCATTGTGAATCAACACCTTGATGTTCTCTTTATTACTGAAACATGGGCCAATGAGCACTCTGGTCCTGATTTGCTGATAGCAACGCCACAAGGGTCCTCCTTGATAAGAGCAGACAGAGCGGGGGAAAGAGGTGGCGGTCTGGGGATACTCTACAGAAATCAATTTAAAATTAAAATCGATCTCCTACCTAACTCAGATTGTGAAATGTTATCCTTCAAGCTCGATATAACTAACAACTACTCCTCAAATGGCTTGCTCATCTATCGACCTCAAGGCACTAGATATGATTTTCTTTAATCAATTCATTCGCTAGTTGAGGGGGAGCATGTAAGAATGACTATACAGTACTTGGAGATTTTAATTTCCACCTAGATCGTACTGAGGATAAAGAATCAGAAGCTATTTTGGAGACTATTAATTCCTTCAATCTTTCACAATTAATACATCAGTCTACTCACAATGGTTGGCATACGTTGGATGCAATCTTTTCGAACAATCATCTCATTTCTGTTAAAGATATTCTTCCACTTACATGGTCTGACCACAAAGTAGTGTTATTTGAATTGGCAATTCCCCCTTCCTTTTATAGCAGGGTTTTTGACTCCAATCATCTACCTTTCTATCCGTGGTCAAAAACTAACTTTGACACGCTAGAACAACACCTTGCACAGGCCTCGTTTACTCAGTTGCCCGATCCAAATCAAGCTACAGAGGCCTACACTAATTGGCTTAAATCGGCCATCTCGAAAGCGGTCCCAAAAAAAGTGGCAATAAACACAAACTTAGAAAATCCGCACCTTGGTTTTCAGACGCTCTTCGGCTCCAAAAACAGAATTGTAGAAAACTGGAAAGGATTTGGAGATTAAACTACAATCCTACAGATAAAAAAACATATAAAAATTCCCTGGCCAATTATAAAGCAGCCATTATCAGGAATTAGTCATCCTTATTTACTCAGCAAATAGAAGCATCAAAACACTCGGCCAAAGAACTTTTTCTGGTCATAAATAAATTAACCAAACTCCCAGAGACTAAAAGTAATAATATTAGTCAATCTTTTTGTGAGGAAATTGCCTCACATTTTTGTCACAAAGTAGAACAAATTTACAATCAATTTTCTGCCTCTTGTGACTTCAGTACTAGTACAGGTCCTATAAACGTCCGAGATGCGGCTGGTACAAGCCCTTCCTTTCATCTTAATCAATTCACAGCTACAACCCCGGCAGATGTCTCTCTTTTATTTAATTCCACTAAGTCAGGATCACCATTTGACCCATGCCCTCCTTCCATATTAAAACAGATTCCAGTTCCGATATGCCACGCTCCTAGCTAGCATCTTTAATGGGATGTTTAGCACTGGTATCTTTCCTGATCTTTGGAAAAGGGCTTCTATTTTACCACTCTTAAAGAAATCAAATCTAGACCCTGACAACCCAGCCAACTATCGCCCCATCTCTAGGTTACCATTTTCAGCCAAACTTGTGGAGAAACTTATCAATACACAATTGTCAAAGTTTATTCAGGACAATCATCTGTTGGATCCTTCCCAGTTCGGCTTTAGGGCTGAACATAGTACCGAGATGGCAATAATAAAAACTACAGATGAATTAAGAACCATCCTGGTCAAAGGAGGCTCTGCAGCAGTCATCCTCCTGGACTTGTCGGCAGCCTTTGATACGGTTGACCATATCATTCTTGTCAACCGTCTCAAAAAATTGGGCATCGCCGACAAAGCCTTGGCTCTACTTCAATCATTTCTCACCAACAGAAGTCACTTAGTCATGCTAGAGAATTTTTCATCTAACTCTTTCTCACTTCCGTGTGGGGCCCACAGGGATCTTCTCTAAGCCCTTTGCTCTTTAATGTCTATGTTTCAGAGTTGGCCTCTTTGATCAGATCTTTTGGCTTTTCCCCTACTTCTTATGCAGACGACACCGAAATAGTAGTGTCAGCTGCTAACAACACTGAAGTAACCATCTCTCAATTGCACAACTGCATGAGAGCAGTTAGTGGCTGGATGGGAAAGCATTGTCTCAAATTAAATGCAGAAAAACTGAGGTGATATTCTTTGGTAATAATCCTTTATTCTGGAGCCCGGCATGCTGGCCAGCAGAGATGGGAACCCTCCCTACCCCTGCTCAAAAAGTAAAAAACTTAGGTATAATGATAGACGACAAGCTGAGCTTTAATAAACACATTAGCTCCGTTGTCTCGGCCAGTTTTAACACTCTGAGAATCATTAGAAAGTTCCTTCCTTTTATCCCTTTGACCACCAGAAAAACAGTTGTTTCCTTATTAATCCTAGCAAAACTGGATTACTGTAATGGTCTTTTCACCAAACTCCAAAAACAACATATGAAGAAACTTCAGAGTGTACAGAATGCGGCAGCCAGGCTCGTCTTGGACCTGCCTAAATTCCATCCAGTTTCATCCTCCATTAAGGAACTGTATTGGCTGACAGTAAATAACCGCATTAAATTCAAGGCATTAAGCCTTACCTATAAAGCCTTGCATGATCTAGGTCCCAGCTACCTTAAAACATTCCTCTCATGGTACGTACCAAATAGAGATCTTCGATCCAAAAACAGCCTGACAGTGTCCTGTCCCAGGTTTAAGAGGCTTAAATGGGGAGGCAGCTGTTTTACCACTGCAGCCCCGGCCCTATGGAACAGTCTACCAATGAGCATTAAAGCAGCTCCCACACTGCTGAGTTTCAGGAAACTAACAAAAACCTGGCTTTTTAACCTCTAGGTAGCCAGTACCCTCACCTACTGCCAATAAACCAGTGCCAAGACACCCATGGGTATTTGAGCGCTTTATAAACTTTTTTAACATAACATAACATTAAAAATAATTGGTGTGGAAATATTAAATTATATATGTTTAGTGTCCAGCACCTTCTTTGACTTAATACTTATTGGAGTGGGAATAGTAAATTATATATGTTTAGTGTCCAGCACCTTCCCTGACTTAATACTAACTGGAGTGGGAATAGTAAATTATATAAGTTTAGTGTCCACCACCTTCCCTGACTTAATACTAACTGGAGTGGGAATAGGCGCGCCAAAGGCAAGCCAGTCTGTGCCCGTCCGTGACCCGACCATGGCCAGCACCAGGAACCCTGGACCTCCCACTACCCATCGCTACGACACCACCACCCTCCTCGCACTCAACCCTGGAAGACTTAGAGAATGCCAACAGGCCTCGCCAAACACGACCCATGGCCAGTTCTCCTGCCTCCACTGCCGCCAGACCCTCACCGCCACCCTAGCCTCCAACACCGCCGACGCCAGCACCGGCGACACCCTAAAATGCATCCTCCTCAACGTACGCTCCGTACACAAACATGCCATGGAAATCTGGAACCTACTCGACTCTCTCTCGCCCGACATCGCCTTCTTCACAGAGACCTGGACCAACGCATCCTCCGCCCCCGACATCAGCACCGCCATCCCAGACGGATACAAGATTCAGAGGAAAGACCACCACAACCACCCAGGAGGGGGCCTCGCCATCGCCCACAAGAGCACCCTCTGCCTCACCACCTCCAGCGAAACCTTCCCCTCCGCCGAACACCTGCACTTCCAGATCCAGACCACCCCCAAAGCCACACTCCGAAAAACCCTCATCTACAGACCCGCCGGCCCCTGAACACCCTTCGCCACCACTATCACCGACTTCATCGCACCCCACGCCATCGCCTCAACAAACTACATAGTAATTGGAGACCTGAACTTCCACCTCAACAACCCCAACTCCACTATCCTTCGTGACAACCTCGCCAGCATCGGACTTAAACAACTCGTCAACACACTGACCCACAGAGCAGGACACACCCTCGACCCCATCTTCACGGCAGGAAACAGCGTCCAATTCAGCCACACAAAGCAGCCACCATGGACCGACCACCACTGCGTACACTTCGCCATCAACAAACCCAAGGCACCCAAACCAGCCCCATGCCCACCTCGAAGGAACTGGAGCAAGGTTACCGACGAGCAACTTAACTCCACCCTCACCCGAGACAACCACACCTGGGCACCCGACGCAAATGACGCAGCCGGAGAACTCCACACCTGGATCTCCAACTGCACAGACGAGCTCGCCCCGCTACGCAACCCTGACAGACAACACCCCAGGAAAGCAGCCTGGTTCACCACCGCTCTCCAAGAAGCCAGACGCACCTGCAGACGCCTGGAGAAGAACTGGAGAAACACCAAGACAACCGAAAACCACACCACCTACAAGGACGCCATGACGGACTACCACAACCAGATCAGAGCCACCAAGAGGAACTTCATCCACAACAAAATCCTGGCCAACTCCACCAACTCCAAGGAACTTTTCAGTGTCATTCAAGAATTCACAAACCCACGCAGCGAAGCCACAGACATCACCCCATCCCAAGACCTCTGCGACAAGCTTGGAACGTATTTCCACCTCAAGATCAAAAACCTCTGTGACAACTTCATTGACCATCCACCAGGCGCCACAGACGGCTCCCCGCCCCCCAGAAACACCAGCCAGCTCACCATCTCCAACTGGACACTGATCATGGCTGAAGACACCGCCTCGACCATGAAAAGCCTCCAATCGGGGGCCCCCACCGACCCCTGCCCCCCTCACATCTACCACAGAGCCGCAGCCGCCATCGCACCCGAACTACAACGCACCATCAACACCACCTTCAAAACAGGCACCTTCCCAGATGACTGGATGTGCAGAAGTCAGACCCCTGCTCAAGAAGCGCACAGCTGACCCCACCGACCTCAAGAACTATCTGCCCATCTCGCTCCTCCCCTTTGCAGCCAAAGTTGCAGAGAAAACAGTCAACAGGAAACTGACATGATTCATTGAAGAGAACGCCGTCCTCGATCCATTCCAATCCGGATTCCGAAGCAACCACAGCACAGAGACCGCCCTACTCGCCACCACAGACGACATCTGCACCCTCCTGGACCAAGGCCACTCCGCAGCCCTTATCCTACTCGACCTATCAGCGGCCTTCAACACCGTCTCCCACCGCACGCTAGTCGCCAGACTACACGACGCAGGCATACAAGAAAAAGCCCTGGACTGGATCCAATCATTCCTCACCGGAAGAAGCCAAAGGATCAGACTCCCACCCTTCCTCTCCAACCCCAGGAAAATCACCTGCGGAGTCCCACAGGGTTCATCACTGAGCCCCACCCTCTTCAACATCTACATGGCCCCCCTTGCAGCCATCGTCCGACAACACGGCCTCAACATCGTATCCTACGCCGACGACACCCAGCTCATCCTCTCCCTCACCAAAGACCCCACCACTGCCAAACTCAACTTCCAGAAAGGAATGCAAGACGTTGCAGTCTGGTTGACCAACAGCTGCCTGAAGCTTAACGCCGAGAAGGCAGAAGTCCTCGTCTTCGGTACCACCTCTTCTGCATGGGACAGCACCTGGTGGCCGACCGCCCTCAGAAGCCCACCTACCCCCTCAGACCACGCCAAGAACCTCGGCATCGTACTCGACTCATCACTCACCATGAACCGACAGGTCAACGCCGTCACCTCCAGCTGCTTCAGCACCCTCCGCATCCTCCGCAAGACCTTCAAGTGGATCCCCCCTGAGTCAAGGAAGACAGTCACCCATGCACTCATCACCAGCAGACTGGACTATGGAAACGCACACTATGCTGGCATCAACAAGTCCCTACTCCGCAAACTCCAGGCAATACAGAACACCGCCGCCAGACTCGTCCTCGGCATCCCCCGACACGAACACATCAGCCAACACCTACGAAGAATTAGATTTATTGTCCAGCACCTTCCATGACTTAATACCAACTGGAGTGGGAATAGTAAATTATATATGTGTAGTGTCCAGCACCTTCCTTGACTTAATACTAACTGGAGTGGGAATAGTAAATTATATATGTTTAGTGTCCAGCACCTTCTTTGACTTAATACTTATTGGAGTGGGAATAGTAAATTATATATGTTTAGTGTCCAGCACCTTCCCTGATTTAATACTAACTGGAGTGGGAATAGTAAATTATATATGTGTATTGTCCAGCACCTTCCCTGATTTAATACTAACTGGAGTGGGAATAGTACATTATATAGGTTTAGTGTCCAGCACCTTCCCTGACTTAATACTAACTGGAGTGGGAATAGTAAATTATATATGTGTAGTGTCCAGCACCTTCCCTGACTTAATACTAACTGGAGTGGGAATAGTAAATTATATAGGTTTAGGGGTCGATTCCGATTCGGGCCGGAAAAAGCACCGACCGACTCGGATCCGGAAATTATACCGACCGACACGTACCTGTGGCGCCCGACACGCCAAGTACGATGGAAGGCGTGCAAAATCCGACCGACACGTACCGAACCCAAGTCGAACGACCGAGCCGCACGGAAAACAGCAATTCGGTCGGAAAAACAGGCGAATCCACCCGACCGACACTCACCCGGAACAAATCCGACCGAAACGTACACGCGAACTCCAAACCGCAAAGTACGATGCAAGGCGCGAAAACCACGAGCGAGTCGGACGGAGGACAAGCCGTACGACCGACACGCATACAAAACCGAGCCGAAGTAACACAAAACACAATATTATTCACAGGGGTATGAGAGGCAATATAAGCAAGATGACAATTAAAATTGTATACAATGAGAAAATTAAAAATTGAGTCCACGTCGTAGCTTGTATTCTTTAGTTGTTTTTATTCATATTTAATATTCAAAACAGCCAACGCGTTTCGCCCAAACATGGGCTTCTTCAGGGCTAGGCGAGTATGAATAAGCGCGCCACAAGGTACAATGCGCGTCCAAGTTGAATAAGGTCAATCACGGTACAAAAGATATTTAAAAGATAAAGAACCTTATATTGTTAGTGCAAATAAATGGTCCAAGAAAATTGGAGGAAAGAGCTTTTCATTGAGCGCGGAATTGCGTCGGTATTTGCCCGAACACGGAGCACCTCGATCAAATATCTTTATATCATACCACGGAACGGCACAAGGGAGGAAATTGTTTGTCCTCCAATTTTCTTGGACCATTTATTTGCACTAACAATATAAGGTTCTTTATCTTTTAAATATCTTTTTGTACCGTGATTGACCTTATTCAACTTGGACGCGCATTGTACCTTGTGGCGCGCTTTATTCATACTCGCCTAGCCCTGAAGAAGCCCATGTTTGGGCGAAACGCGTTGGCTGTTTTGAATATTAAATATGAATAAAAACAACTAAAGAATACAAGCTACGACGTGGACTCAATTTTTAATTTTCTCATTGTATACAATTCTAATTGTCATCTTGTTTATATTGCCTCTCATACCCCTGTGAATAATATTGTGATTTGTGGTCATGTGGCAGCTGGCCATTTGAGGTGGGCAGTATTAGACTACTCGTTGTGACTTGTCCTGACGGTGCAATCTTTTGTGACCCAGCTGCTTGTTGTATTTATTAAGTAACACAAAACACCGCGACCGACGCGTACGCAGCATAGAAAACTGCACAAACACAGCGTGAACGAAACGGAGAATACCGTACGAGACAAATGCAGGGTCCGACTCGGTCACAAGAACGTTTCCAACATGCACAGACAGTACAAAGGAAAAATCACACAAAAAAAGGCCAAACAAGCAATTACTAAGCCAATAAATACTGGGGGGTGGGGACAGAGAACAAAGACACACCCACAACTCCACCCATATAAAGGATACAAATCACAACCATGATCCTTTGCAAATGCCATTCCACTGCCAGCACCCAAGAGAAAGCAACCACACACCCACAGCTCATCCCTCACACAAGCCACACACCATCAGCACACCAACAAATACCTACCTCACATACACCCAGCAAAACACACACTCACACACCCTCACCTGCACACCAACACACACATCACTCACCATCACCACCCATCACCATGCCCCCCAAGAAGAATCCCAAGTTCCTAGATTGTGAATTGGAAGTCATGGTAGACGAGATCCTCAGGGTAGAGCCACAGCTGTTTGGCACACTGGTCCAACAGACCCCCATCTCCCAGAAAACCAAGATGTGGGAGAGGATCATCAACAGGGTGAACGCACAATCACCATGTCGGCGCACAAAGAGCGACATCCAGAACAGGTGGTATGACGTGCGCAGGAGGGTACGGGACCTGCTCAAGAAAGACTACATCAACAGCCAATACACCGGCAGTGGCCCTCCTGCCAAGCCAATATACCTCAGGCCCTGGGAGGAGAAGGTGCGGGCCATCCTTCCGCCAGTGAGCGTATATGGACTAGAGGACATCCCAGAGCCTGGTGAGTACACAACAAATGTACACAATATACTGCCACAAAACACACACACATCACTGTCAAGGGAGAGTCAAACCATGCACTCATAGCAATTACACAGCAACCAGAACAGAATCATCCCAAAATGAGTATGTCAGTCAGATAAACACAACACATGCCATCAAAAAAGTCACATCCAACTGTGCCATCACATGTACAAACACAACTACAACTACAGCTAGGCAGTGGCACAAATAGAACTAACAAACACATCCAGACATGTAGCCACCACAACAACACCAACACACAGTGAAGACCACTCAAAGGAAGGAATTCTGTGTATGCTGGCCAAGTCAGTGTAGCCAATAGCATCATGGGAGTCGCAGTCACACATATTGCCCCCCCACAACTGTCCCATCAACACCACCATGAACCATGCGCACATCACAGGGAGTGGAGAAGGACTCACAAGATGGCTGACACTGGCTACTGCTGTGGGGAGCACAAGGCCCTGCTGGCAACTGTGCACCAACAAACAGCAGGACACCACTGACTGACATCCTGAGAGACAACTTCCACTCCCTGCAATGCAAGCACGTACCATGGTGGGATATCTGGCTGGCTGGGTAGGAAGGAGGACTTGCAGCACTGACCATAGTCACAAGCACCTCCCCTCACACCCCCCAACACAAACTCCACAGAACCCACCTGGTAGAATGCAATGCACCCCATCCTAACACAAGATCCCACAAAGAACCACCACCCTGGGTTATGTTGTGTGAAGCACAGGGACACTCTTGGGACTGTTAGCCAAACAACTGCCAGGACAACACTCCCAGCCATCCTGTCAGCACAGCCAGCCCACCCCACAGGGAAGCAGAGTCAAAAGGAAGGAAGCATGGGCATGCTGGGAAGGGGGTGGAGGCAATAGCATGATGGGAGTCGTAGTCACTGATATTGGTCACCCCCACAACTGTCCCATCAACACCACCCTGAACCATGCTCACATCACAGGAAGTGGAGAAGGACTCACAAGATGGCTGACACTGGCTACTGCTGTGGGGAGCACAAGGCCCTGCTGGCAACTGTGCACCAACAAACAGCAGGACACCACTGACTGACATCCTGAGAGACAACTTCCACTCCCTGCAATGCAAGCACAGTCCATGGTGGGATAACTGGCTGGCTGGGTGGGTGGGAAGGAGGACTTGCAGCACTGACCATAGTCACAAGCACCTCCCCTCACACACTCCCCAACACAAACTCCACAGAACCCACCTGGTAGAATGCAATGCCCCCATCCTAACACAAGATCCCACAAAGAACCACCACCCTGGGTTATGTTGTGTGAAGCACAGGGACACTCTTGGGACTCTTAGCCAAACAACTGCCAGGACAACACTCCCAGCCATCCTGTCAGCACAGCCAGCCCACCCCACAGGGAAGCAGAGTCAAAAGGAAGGAAGCATGGGCATGCTGGGAAGGGGGTGGAGGCAATAGCATGATGGGAGTCGTAGTCACAGCTCTACATCCCCCACCACATGGCCCAGCAAGCTCACACTCACGCATGCACATCCCACAGAGAGTGGAAAGGCCCATCAAAGATGTCTGACACTGTTGCTGTGTCGTGGGGAGCACAAGGGCATGCTGGGAACTGCACACCAACCAACAGCAGGACACCACTGTGAGCCATCTTGCCATTGCTCTCACACCCACACACACTGAACTCCCCACAAAAGCAAGTAAGTATGGGAATGCTGGGAAGTGGGGTGGAGGCAATAGCCTGATGGGAGTCATAGTCACAGACATAGCTCACCCCCACAACTGTCCCATCAACACCACCCTGAACCATGCTCACATCACAGGGAGTGGAGAAGGATCACAAGATGGCTGACACTGGCTACTGCTGTGGGGAGCACAAGGCCCTGCTGGCAACTGTGCACCAACAAACAGCAGGACACCACTGACTGACATCCTGAGAGACAACTTCCACTCCATGCAATGCAAGCACGTTCCATGGTGGGATAACTGGCTGGCTGGGTGGGTGGGAAGGAGGACTTGCAGCACTGACCATAGTCACAAGCACCTCCCCTCACACACCCCCAACACAAACTCCACAGAACCCACCTGGGAGAATGCAATGCCCCCCATCCTAACACAAGATCCCACAAAGAACCACCACCCTGGGTTATGTTGTGTGAAGCACAGGGACACTCTTGGGACTTTTAGCCAAACAACTGCCAGGACAACACTCCCAGCCATCCTGTCAGCACAGCCAGCCCACCCCACAGGGAAGCAGAGTCAAAAGGAAGGAAGCATGGGCATGCTGGGAAGGGGGTGGAGGCAATAGCATGATGGGAGTCGTAGTCACTCATATTGGTCACCCCCACAACTGTCCCATCAACACCACCCTGAACCATGCTCACATCACAGGAAGTGGAGAAGGACTCACAAGATGGCTGACACTGGCTACTGCTGTGGGGAGCACAAGGCCCTGCTGGCAACTGTGCACCAACAAACAGCAGGACACCACTGACTGACATCCTGAGAGACAACTTCCACTCCCTGCAATGCAAGCACAGTCCATGGTGGGATAACTGACTGGCTGGGTGGGTGGGAAGGAGGGCCGGCTGTCAACCAAACACAACCAATGCAGACCATGTTCACACCCCAAAAAATACATAGAAATGCCCAAATAATGCAGGACAATGTGCCACACCAATATCAACCCCTGACTGTGACGACTTAGGACAATGCAATGTACAGGCCCGCACCCAGAGGCACAGTCACAACTGTCATGTGTGTCAACCATTGATTCCTGCAGAAACATAACATACATTGTGTGTGTCTCCCAAAAACAGGTGATGATGGGGACACAGCAGCAGACGCTGAGGAGTCCCAGTCCCAGGCTCAAGAGGATGCGGAGCTCACTGGCGTCGTACAGCCTCTGCCCTCCCCGGACGAAGAAGACCAACCTGGCACATCCGGTGCAAGTCTACATGCAGCACCAGCAGGACCACCAGCTGCAGCACCAGCAGGACAACAGCTGCACCCCCTGCACCCACCCCTCCAACGACTGTCACCACAAATACCATCCCTGCCGACATGGACAGAATAAGGAGCAACACCAGCACAGGGACCCTGGACCAACCTGGGGCCATGGACACCACCACCACCACCAACCCCCAAGGTGGACCAGGGTCATCTGTGCGTGCCACTGCACGCACTGCACATGTCAGCAGGGGTGGTGGGAGGGGTGGGAGACAGAGGTCGCTGCTTGCAGAGGTTGCTGGTGTGCATGATGACCCACAACTGGTACGCATAGCTGATGCGTACCAGTCCAGCACCGGAGACCTCAGCCAGGTAGTGGGGCTCCTCAGAGACATGAAACAGCAGCAGGCTGCCCATCATGCCCGCTTGGACTCTCACATGTCCCACGTGGAGTCACACATGTCCCGCGTGGACTCACACATGTCCCGCGTGGAGTCCAAGTGGGATGCACTGCATGAGATGACGGCGGTGCACAGGGACATTTTACAATGCCTCCGCCAGATGAACAGCAACCAGTCCACACCTCCCTGTGTGCCAACAACATCTGGTGCCGAACAAACTGCAACTGCCACAGGGAGGGAGGATGACTCTGGCGGAGAGTCCCCTGCACCGCAGCAGCCTGTACTTGAGAGGCCCCCCCCCCAAGAAGAGGGGTCGTCCGAGGAGGGGCAAGTGAGAGGCCGATGGCCAAGCGCAACTCCCAGGAAGCCTGAACCTGTTCCGGATGTTCACCTTTGTGCACAGACTGTTCACCATGTTGACGGCAACACTACTCCCACACATTGCATGGGGAGTACAAGTTGGACCAATGTGTCAGACAACTGTGGCCCCGATACTGGGGATTCTGTCTACCAGGACTTTCAATTCACCTAGGAACTTCTGATTGCAAGATTTATGTACAGCACTACCCATCCTATGCACTATTCACACAAATGTATCACAATAAACACACTAATACACCATACTTGCCTCTGTTGTGATTCCAACGTGGGTGCTGTTATGGGGATGATGAACTGCAAAATTACACTGTGTATGCGAACTGCAACAGCAAGGACAACACAGGCATGTGAGTAAAGGCAACGTGACACATATGAGGGAGACACACCACCAGGGCTACACAACACATACACACCTAGGCCATCTGACTCATTGCCTACACTGATGTTGCCAGGGAAGACGGTGCAATGCACAGACACCACACCCATTCCCAGTTGTAGTCAAGTAGCCCACAGGTGCAGTAAGCAAATGGCAGTCAAATGTGTGACCACAGACAACGCACATCACAAAGTGAAGCACAGGTTTATTACACAGTTGCAACATGTCGTAACCACTACAGATGCAAGGTAATCCCACCTGGCAGCGGGCACACAGTCAACAACTGTAGACGGAAGGAAGTCCATGGGTGTGGCGCACATCACCTGTAGGGACACAACAGCTACCAGCCTGGAAGTGCAATCACGTCGTCGGTGGACACAGTTGACCAAACGAATCTGAAAGTACCCTGTGAAGGACAGAAATGACACACAGTCAAAAGCAATGGAGTACAGGACAGAACAGCAAAACTCATGCACAATACATGTTACAAGATACCCACCCAGAACCAAGTTAGCATGTCAACACTGTTGGGGAGTACAGCCCACCTGTAAGCACACATCGCAACACACATCCAGTCAAGTAGCCCATGGACACACTCCAACAGCACCAGAGCACCACCTACACATCATGCCAACTCACATCATTGACATGACACCTCAGGATACTCACATTCAGCTAAAGAAGTTGGTGATGAGCTGTGTGCAGACATCACCCTCATCATCATCATCATCATCATCGTCACTGGCATCGTGGTCCAGGCCAGGATCCTCCACAGGTGGCGGATGTTGGTCATTGTCATCCTGGATGAGAGGCAACTTCTTCCGCACTGCCAGGTTGTGGAGCATGCAGCAGATGATGATAATCTTACACACTTTCGCAGGGGCATATGGGAGGGACCCTCCGGTCTTGTCCAGGCAGCGGAAGCGGCTCTTCAGGAGACCAAATGTCCGCTCAATCACTCTCCTGGTCCGACCATGTGCCTCATTGTAGCGCATCTGGGCTGGTGTCACAGGGTTCCTGAGGGGTGTCAGCAACCACGGCATGTTGGGGTATCCCGAGTCACCTACGGACAGACAAGTGTACATTAGCTGACTTGGAAAAGTGGGCGGAATACTACAGATCAGATCACACACAATGGCACAAAGTCAGTACACACCGACAAGCCAGGCACGCTGGTTCTGCATCTGTGCCATCATCCTGGGGATGCGACTACTCCTCATCACAAAGGCATTGTGTGCTGAACCAGGGAAACGGGCACACACGTGTGTGATGGTCATGTCTGCAAGCCTCACCACCAGTGCATTGACCGAGTGGTAGTGCTTGCGGTTCCTGTAGGCCTGCTCCTGGGCCTGTGGTGGTACCAAAGCCACATGTGTCCCATCAATGGAGCCAATGACATGCGGCATCCTCCCCAGGGCATAAAAGTCACTCTTCACGTCAGTGAGTCGTCGCAGTCTAGGGAAATAGATGTACCGGTTCAGGAATAGCAACATTGCCGCCAAAACATCGCGGAGCACACGGCTCAACATGGTCTGTGACATCCCACCAGCAGTCGCCACAGTATGTTGGAAGGTACCGGTGGCAAAGAAGTGTAGGGCTGCCATCACCTTCACCTTGGGGGTCAGCGCTGTAGGATACGGCCGGCCAGGCTGCAAATGTGGGGACAACTGCACTGCCAAATCCTCAATCAGCTGCCTGGTGAAGCGGTACCGTCGGATGCTGTCCCGTTCCACCATCGTTGCCAGGTCTGGGAATGGTCGATGGACAGCAGGAGCCCTGCAGTGCAGAGGAGAAGTAAGCAAGATTGTCAGTCACCCCACATATGCGGCATTGAACACACTCAATATCCCAACACACATCATTATGAGGCACAACTACATGAAGTGTGCAGTTCCGTAAGGACATGTATGGTACATACATGGCCAACATCTGTCAACACGGTCCAACAGGTGGCATCAATTAGTCCCAGGTTGGCCCATTGGATATCATGAGGCCGTGTCACAGTTCCCATCTCCTGCTGCCGTGTCACAATCACCCCCCACAGTGACATGTGAGGACAGATGTGCCCCAGGCACCACAGCTCAACGACAGGTACATTCCCAGGGACCCTGTATTGCCACATGGACACTGGCATTACATGGAGTATCATGTATACACCACAGCAAAACAACCATGACCCCCACAGGTAGTGGTCCCACTTGCCACGGCAGGACAGACATGGACGTCTGTGACACACACACGCACAACATCAAAGTCCATGCACACACAACGTGGATGTGGAGACTGTCTCCCATTGTGCACATGAAATCAGAGACATTGTAAACACTACATGCACAAAGACTGTGGAGGACCATCACTATTGTGCCACTGGGACACCCTGGCTCAAACATACCGTCCCACATGGGACTCACGGGGTATGTGACATGACATACACATACACCACCGTGAAATGTGACCATGGCACATGCACAGATATGAACAGTTGCACATCACAGTGGTCATGTACACGTAACACCCAGGATCCTGTCCCCATGAACACGTGCACAGCCTGGGGGTGGCTGCCCACAGGTGACACCCACAGGACAACATGTACACCAACATACACACAATAGGAAATGCAGCCTTACATGCCTTATGATAAAGTTTGGACAGGCTGTCGTGATGTAGGTGTGCCCCTCACTCCCTGGGAGCTATCTGTGGCAGGCATATGTCCATCTGAGACAGGCATGCTGACATATGCCAGTCACATGTACAGTGATGCGTTGAACAGCAATGGGCCGATCGGTGCCCCCGGCCGGCCCATTGCATTCAATGTGTGCGGGTACGCGTTGTACCCCTGTATGCGTTGAACTGCAATGGACCGATCGGTGCCCCCGGCCGGCCCATTGCATTCAATGTGTGCGGGTACGCGTTGTACCCCTGTACGCGTTGAACTGCAATGGACCAATCGGTGCCCCCGGCTGGCCCATTGCATTCAATGTGTGCGGGTACGCGTTGTACCCCTGTACGCGTTGTACCCCTGTACGCGTTGAACTGCAATGGACCGATCGGTGCCCCCGGCCGGCCCATTGCATTCAATGTGTGCGGGTATGCGTTGTACCCCTGTATGCGTTGAACTGCAATGGACCGATCGGTGCCCCCGGCCGGCCCATTGCATTCAATGTGTGCGGGTACGCGTTGTACCCCTGTACGCGTTGTACCCCTGTACGCGTTGAACTGCAATGGACCGATCGGTGCCCCCGGCCGGCCCATTGCATTCAATGTGTGCGGGTACGTGTTGTACCCCTGTACGCGTTGTACCCCTGTACGCGTTGAACTGCAATGGACCGATCAGTGCCCCTGGCCGGCCCATTGCATTCAATGCTGCGGGTACGCGTTGTACCCCTGTACGCCGTTGAACTGCAATGGACCGATCGGTGCCCCCAGCCGGCCCATTGCATTCAATGTGCGGGTACGCGTTGTACCCTGTCACGCTGTACCCCTGTACGCGTTGAACTGCAATGGACCGATCGGTGCCACCGGCCGGCCCATTGCATTCAATGTGTGCGGGTACGCGTTGTACCCCTGTACGCGTTGTACCCCTGTACGCGTTGTACCGCAATGGACCGATCGGTGCGCACCCATTGACAATGGCCTTGCCTGGCAACGGACGCGTTTTCGAATTTCGAACGAGTCGGTTGCTGGAAAATCAGTTGGTCACCCACAACAATGTTGCAAAATCATGTATGTCATGAAGTTGAAGATTTGAAGGATGCTGTGGGCGTGTTTTGGTGCTGCTATTCCATGGATTGGCCAGATTCAGAAGATGCAAACGACTTGGACCTATCACTTTGGACACAAGGGACAGTATCTGCCTCTCCAGCACATATATATTGCTGGCTGTTCCCCTGAGAGCTCACTTGCCTGCACTACATGCTCCAGGACGACATCTGCCACTGCACTGCTGATGTCTCTGCCCCTCTGGACCCTGCAATGGCACGTACTGTGGAGAGAGCCCCAGCCTTCAGCCTTGAGGAGAACCAGGCCCTGCTGGACAGCCTACTTCCACAGTACAGCAAGCTGTATGGGACACCAGGGGAGCAGGTGAGTGTTCTGTGCACTGCCTTTCTGAATGTGCATATTGTCTGACTAACAGGGCTGAAAGTCTGCACGCCACTGGCTAGCAGGCTCACTGAGTAGTTGTCACCCCCCATAGTGTGTAGTGACATGCACTGGACAGGTATGGTGCAGTGACAGTGCATTTGAACAAGGTTTTACTTCCCATGCAATGATACCATGTAGTGACGTCTGGCAAACTGTCCATGGGCAGCTTTGCACTGCCTGTGTACATCATGTGCCCCTGTGATTGAGACATGTATATACAACTGTGTCATGCACGGATATGTTGCATGTGTAGTAATGGCCTTTTCACTTTGTCATCCTGACAGGTTAATGCCCATCGGAAGCAGGAGATCTGGAAGGACATCGTCCGGGCTGTCCGGTCCGTGGGGGTCTACAAGCGCCGGATCCGCAACTGCCAGAAGAGGTGGCAGGACCTTCGGGGCTGGACCCGGAGGATTGCACGGGTCCAGCTGAAGCTGTCGCCTCCTCGCAGGAGGGGCGGAACACGGACCCTGACCCCCACATGCTCCAGATCCTGGCGGTGGTGTTTCCAGACCTGGATGGGCAGCTGAAGGCCAGACAGCAGCAAGGAGGGGGTGAGTCAAAGACTGCACTGTGAACTCTGTATTACATGCTGTGTGCCCTCCTCTGGCCTGGTTCAACTGCCACAGTGCAGCAGTCATGTTGTCCAGGAGCCATGTCCCTCTATTGTGCACTGCCCACTGCTCATCTGATACCCAGGTGTGGCCCTTACATTCAGGGAATTGTGTCACTTGGGACTGTGTCCTTGCAGTTTGCTTCACTAAAGGTGGGGGACAGCATCTGTTTCCCTAACTCTGTTGTGGGCATCATGGGTGGGTCCATTGTTCACACTACGCCTGTGTTCGGACATGTAATCTGTGTGTTGCTTTGATATGCGGTCCACTTGCTGTGCTGAGCCACCACATGTGCCTGGGGTATGTGGCACACGCCCATGCAGCGGGTGGGAACAATGTTTGGGCCCCAGGAGTGTGCAGATTACGTGTGTCACACATACATAGCCAGCTATCCACTGTCCAGGGCTCATCCCTCATTCATGTGGAGCAGGACAGTCATGCCTACTCCAGGCCATGCAATGCACTCTGTACTCCCACTCCCGTGTATCAGCTGACACATTGTGCGCAGTGATTTGACCCCTCAGGTGTCTGCCTCTGTGTCAGTGTGCTGTGGATTAGTTGCCAGGACTGCTGGGGTGTTTCTTGGTAGGGGCTCAGCATGCCCCTGGAGATGTGACCATAGGAGACGATACTTGTGTGACACATAGGTGTTTGGTCAGCTGCCCGTGCAGACTGGGGTATGCGAATGTGAAGTTCAGGCAGCTGTTCCCCATTCACAGCAGATTGTGAGGGGCTCAGGTTCAGAGGGTAGTGTCACAGGTCTCCCATATGTCCAATAGGTATGACCTGGACAGATGAGGGTTAAGATGATGTGTTGTGTGGGGGATGTACATGTGCACTTGTGCAGCTCCAGGACTTGCATTCCCCATGACCTACTATTGTGACACAGTGCATAGTGTTGTTGTCTGGCTGCCAAGTCATACATCACTGAGACAGTGATGTATGACTTAGCAGTCATGCCTCTGCCATGGCATGTGTCTACTTATTGGTGGTCTTGCAGGGGAGTGACATGTGCTACATGCACACCATTGTGGCGATGGCTATCAGGACATGGGTGCATCATGGTGTCTGTCGCTGGTATGCATCACATGCATTTCCTATTTGACTCTGGGCATCCCTTTCATCCGGAAACCTGTACTGACTCAGTGGCAAGAGCTGTGATATGTGCATGTCCACATGCCACACCGTGTCCTCTGCACTGTCCAACTACTGTGTACTTGGTGCATGTGTCCACACTGGGGTGTTGCAATCCAACAGACACCAGACAGATGGGTGCAAGGCCATGTGGGATGTGAGTGCCATGCTTGGCATCAGACTGACAATTGGCTTCTCCTGTTCAGTTAGGGCACTTTTAGCAATGTACAAATAATGATGCCAGGGCTTGCTCTGTAATGTGCTGTGCTCACAGTGGTGTGTGCGTTTGGTGCAGGTGACTGATGTCTGTCTGTTTCCCCATTGTTTGCAGATACATCCACGGCCACGGAAGGGGACAGCTCCACGGACCAGGAGTAGCCAGAGAGCCAGACTGGGTCAGCAGCCGAGGAGTGGTCGGAGGAACCCAGTGGCACGGAGGGCGAGGGGAGCCACACTGAGGAGTCCTCAGCACCATCCACCTCAGCTGAGGACCAGAGCAACTTGGAGGATGACTCCCTTATGGAGGCGGGTGTCAGCAGCCACCACACCCCAGCTAGTGTTGCTGTCCCCGCCACCACCAGCACCACCACCGCCCTCCCATCGGCTCCCATTCCCCAGGTCCGTGGAGGCTCCCATGTTCGGGAGCGTGTCTCCTTTGGGCCAGGCACCGCACCCCCTGCCCCTGTGTCCCCTGCTGTCCTGAGTGAGGAGTCTGTGTACCTCCTTCGCCAGCTCCATGTAGGGCAGACAGACATGCTGAGTGTCCTCCATGCGCACACCGCTCTGTTGACTCAGCTGGTGTCGTTCATGGAGGGCATCTCATAGGGCATGTCTGACCTACAGAGGGGCAATAGGTCCATGGACTCCTCCCTGACGGCAGCAGTGTCCCTCCTCAGACAGTCCCTCACCCCTCCTGCCTCTGCTCCATCCACACTCCCCAGCACCTTACCCGTCCCAAGCACACACACACCGGCACAGGCACACACCAGCACACACACGTCCAGCACACAGACACACACGCCACAAACAAAACGCACACGCACGCACAGTCAGGGGACTGAAACCAGACTCACAGGGGATGGGGCCCTGGTACACACACACGCATCCATGGGCACTGCGCAGTCCTCAGTTGCCTCTCCCTCCAAAACACCCTCCCTTGCCTCACCTGCAACCCCAAAGACCCAGCGCCTCTTCCTCAGTGACCTCGGCCTCATCCCCTCCGATCCAGCTGCTCCAGCATCCAGGGGGAAGAGGAAGCCCCCCCACATGGAGCAGAGTGCCCCTCGCCCCCGGACACCCTCCCCCAGGTGCAGACAGACTGAGGCCCCCACCCGCAAGTCCCCCCGGAGTGGTAAGAGCAAGACCCCGCTGCCGCCCTGCAGCTCAAGCACCAGGTCTCCTTCCTCCGTCCCTCAGGCCCCCACTCCACAGGTGCCCCCACCACACCCTGCCCCAGGTTCCCCCACCCACAGATATACCATCCCCAAGAGGATCTGGCCTTCTCCCCCTGCCACTTGCTCTCCCGGCACCACCCCCCGCTGCGCTTGTCTGTGCCACTGATGTGGTGAGGGTGTCCTCCCCCTCTGTCCAGCCCACCTTGCCTGTTCCCCATTCTCCTCCCCTGGTGGTAGGCACTGAGGTGGAGTCCACTACTACCCTGTCTGACTTGGGCACTGCAGTGGCGGACCTGTCCACTCCATCTGCAGGGTCCACTGCAGTCGTGCAGGCACCCACAACATCTGAGTCATGCCCCCCAGTTGTGCCGGCACACACCATGTCAGACACCTCCACTGCAGTTGTCAGTGGCTCTCCAGCACCCACCACCCCTTCCCTGCTTCCTCCTGGTGAGCCCTGATCCTGTCCCTGCGGTGCCTGGCCTACCCCCCCGGTTGCCCCTCCTAGTGGATTGTCCCTGGTTTTGTGCAGGCATGTGTAGGGTGGCATCTGCCACTGTCACCCACTTGTGACTTTGTTGATGGACTGGCCATTGGCCTTTGTTTGTTTTCTACCGGACTTCTACTTTTAATGCCACATATGCTGAATAAAGCAACTTTCTGTTCTCTAGTGCTTTTGCTTCTGATGTACATGATGTTAATGATGCTAACCATGCCCTTGCTGCAGTGATGGTGATATGATGGTCTCATGATAATGAAGTGTTACTGTGCAGGAACCCATGTGGTCTAGGGGGAATGTGTCCTATCCTGTGGTGTATCCATGTCATCCATAGCAGCATCTGAGGGTGTCATGTGTTCAGTATTTGGCAATGGGATTTCCTACTTAGATTGCCTATTTCACATCTGTGGCTTCCACCCCTGCACATCTGTTGTGCCTGCCATTGTTCAATTCGTCTACTTCCCTGACCGTGTGGCCATCTCCAGTGGACATGCAGGTTTGGGCATCAATGGGGAAGGACTCATCTGTGTTGTCAGTGCAACATTGCTATACAAGTGTGTTGGATCTGTGCTGATGATTCCGTTGGCACTTCCATGACCAGGCTGATGTTACGGGAGCCCTCATTTGGTGCTAATTGTTGATTGTGTGACCAAGTGCTCAGCTGACATGATGGGGCCCTACTGAGGCAACATATGGCACAGCTTTCCTCACACAGGAGTGGAGTCCCCTCATGGCAGTGTGTACTCCTGTGACATTGCCTGCGCCCAAGGTGTGTGTTGTATGTGCATGTCTGTGTGTTCACTTCCGTTTAGCTGTGCATGCTGTGATCCCTAGTGTTGTACCTGTTTGTGATGCTAGCTGAGTTGAGCTATGTTCCCCCAAAGTCTTCTCCCTGGGTTCTCTGTGATGTGGGTGCATGGCACATTACTGGTCATCAGGGTGCCACCCATAGGTGTCTTTGCTGTCAGGGCTGAGTTTGTGTGCAGACGCAGATGGGTCACAGTCAGGTTTCCCCTTGGCACTTGTTGTTTGCCCCTGTCATGTGATTTCCAGTTTGTGTTATCTTTCAGTGATTGTGACACGTTGTGTGTGTGACTGCTGGCACTCCTCAGGGTCCGGGCTGCAATGTTGGTTGTTGTCTATGTGTGTTCTTTGTGGGTGACCTTGGCTTCTTCATTGGTGTGTGACTGTGGCTGGGATCCCATTGGTTGGTGTGGTATTGCCGTCATGTCCATGTACAGCGTAGTGTGCAGTGTGTCAGACATTCAGGAGTCTTGTTGAGTGGCCATTTGTGAATGTGTTTCTGCACCTTGGTTCCCACCCACCACCCTGGAATAGTCATGGGTGCATGTGCAATGTCACCAGTGCATGTGTACTTCACTGCTGCACATTGTTGGAGGTCGAGGGGTGTGGTGTTGAGTGTGTGCAGATGAGAGTTGTTGCCCGGCTAGGCCCCTGCCCTCTAAAGTAAATGCTGGCTGCAACTGAAATCTGGAAGACAC